>JAANDH010000209.1:462203-551506 GCA_011799765.1 Nymphaea thermarum | reverse complement strand
CCGATCCAGTATGGTCTTGTTAGGGCATACTTATATTTGTGTAACCCTAATTTCTAGCGTGAATGAAATTATCAAGAGAGAGAGTGTCTGGATGCCGGTGGGCGCCGACTTCTCCTCAATCGTGGTTTTTTCCCTTGTGGTGAGGGTTTTTCCACGTTATATCGTGTTGTTCTCTTTTTTCCACGTTCGTATTTCTACAAATTTTAAAAAGCAAGCTCATAATGGTTAATCAGTTAGTAACTTACTGGAAGCCCTACCTTTTAGTCTGAGCAAAAAAGTCCCTTGATTGGCTGCCCTCCCCTTATGGGTCCATATGCCCACGAGGGAGCAATTTAGCATCAACTTTATAGGTAAGGAATGAGCGATTTGGCTCTTGTCCTTCTTATGTGCTCTTAACATGATCATGAATATCATTAAGAGCTAAGTGGAGCCCTTCTAGAGCTCTGTTTGCTTTCTTTTCTGTACTTCAAATTCCAAAGTAAGTCTATGACTCTAAGCACGCTGGCAGTAGCTTGAGGCACCTATGTGATATTCCTGAGCAGCATCCTTTTCCTTTAATTTTTATGTCAAATAATTTTTTCCTTTTCCCCTGAAATCTTTGACATATTGGTTAGGGGAGGAGACTTCTGAAACCTTTATGTATCCCTTCTTCTTTTTTGTCTTCTTTCTATTACTGCTTTCTCCTCCTTCGTCTTGTCTTTCCTCTTCTTTTTTAACCTGTTCTCACAAGGGACTGATGAGTTCCCGTAAAATCCTTCAAGTAGGCTTCTTTTAGGGCCGATTGTCTAGGTAATATTGTACGGTATTAGCTACTTCCTGGATGTTAATCTGTAGTGTGTCTTCCTTTGGCCATTTCCTTCAGGAAAGGAACTTGATTTTCATCTGTGATTTGCTTTCTCCTAAGGCTGCATCATCAAAATGAAAGTAGCATTTGAGTGCTCTTGGCTTGCCATTGTTGTTGATTGGCACACACCCTTTAGTTTTATCTGTCGTAGATGTATTTATGTGAACATTAATTGCAAATAATACTTCTTGTACATTTTATCCACTGGTCTATGTGCCATGTAGTCAATGTTTAATATATATATATATATATATATATATATATATATATATATATATATATATATATAGTACACTCTGATATATTTCAATTTTTTCTACAGGACACAACTCAAATGTCCTCTTGTCATTGTTCATGCTTCTAAACTTGTTTTTCTTGACTACAGTCACGCGCGAAGGCACTTTCAGACTTGCATCAAATGCAAACCATCCAAGTAAGTGGCTTTAGATAACCATGACATTCATATCTTGTTTCCCTGATGTGCATGTTCACTGCTTGTGGTTGTATATGTAAATGTATGAGCTTTTTCCATGTTAGCATAATCTCAAGTTTATCAACCTGTGTCTTTTGGATGTCAAAATCAGAGAAGGAAAATGTTTATCTCTCTGTAGCGATATAACATGTGGAAGAATATGCTGGAACCTGTGTGAGAAACACACGTAATGGAGCCATTCTTTTGTAAGTCCAATCCCACATATGTGATCTGCCAAATTAACTTTTGAATCATATAACCCTATCTGTATGACGGCTAGGGAAAAAGAACTGGTCAAAAGGGAAAAAATTCAAAAATTCATTAAAAATCAGTAAAAATCAAGAATAATATGTTCTTCATAAAAACACATAGATTCATAAGTCATAAGGTCCATAAGTCTATGAGATACCACATTAAAAAACAAGTTTTAAATGTTATGTATTACATCACAAGATGATAATGAAATTATGAAAATGTTCAATGTCAATACATATAAAATGAAAGCACTCTCGACTCTCATTCATAATCTTCATCATATTCATTCTCATCCTCATCTCTATCTTCATCTTCACGATTTAAAACCCCTTTCCTCCCAACGGGAATCAGCCATCCACACACAAATTCATGGTTTAATCGATGATTTCACTTTGAAAATCGAAGATTTAATGATGGAAATTGATGATTTCCCTCCACGGCGGCACCATCTCTAGGTTAAAAATGATGAAGGGCTAGGTTTTGTTAAGAAAAAATCGAAAAAGGAGAATTCCAGCTCTAAAAAGGGGAGATCAGCCCGTATCGTATGTATCGTACAATGAAAGTACGATACACCCCTATTTACGATATGGGGAGTGTGTCGTATCGTATTTCCTAAACGATATGTACAACGCTGTTAAAAACACGTTTTTTTTGTTTTAATGTTTTTTTCAAAAAATGTTTTTATTAGTTTTAAATGGCTAGTTAATTTATCGTGTTTTTTTCGAAAAAAACACGTTTTTGTTCTTTAATCTCATTTGTGTCAATAGTGCTTTTACTTACTGTTATTGTTGTTTAAAATGACTAGTGTTAATGAGTTTGTATCTGGATGGGTCTTGGGTCCAGACCGGACCTGTCCATCTCGAGTGTGGTGACTTTTGTCACTTAAGAGGGTGTTTTAACCCTAATGTGTTTTTTAATGAAATTAGGAGAGTGAAAGACCCACAACTAGTAAGTGTTGTTCTTCCACCTTTGTCGTGTTTTTTTCCCCCTGTTTTTCAAGGGTTTTCCACGTTAAATCCGTGTGTTTCTCTTCTCTTCTTTGCTATCCATATTTCTACATTGGTATCAAACAATTTTTATTGAAGAAGACTTTTTTCTTGGTGAGCCATTGCTGGAGCCACATTTGGAGCTGTCGTTTGGGTGGGCCATCGCTGGAGCCATTGCCTGAGTGTGCGTCGTCTGAGTGGGCCATCTATGGATTCATCATCTGAGTGCACACCATTGCTGGAGCCATGAGCCTGAATCAACGCCTCTTGTCATTGGAAAAGGTTGAGGACGGTTGCCTCTAGTGGAAGATAGCCCGTCGGTCGCCGGAAGACCGTGAATATTGCTGGAAGGAAATTGAGGATTGCTCGCTGCATGGCAGGGGCAGTAGCAGCAATGAGGGCTTTGACTGTGTGCAGTTTTGTGCCGCAGACTGGAGCAGGTCCTCTTGCGCCGCCGGAAGTGTTGTCGTTTTTTGTGCATAGGTATGGTGCTGCAGACTGGAGGAGGTCCTCTTGCTGTGCGTTGTGATTCCCATTATGCCTGATGGCTGCTGAGCGGAAGGGGAATAGCTTGATTGAAAGGATGGATTGTATGACGCAGAAATCAGACCATCTTCCTGTCCAAGTCATGATGATTCGCTTGACCAAGGACAATTACCTTCGCTGGTCTGCAGTCATTACGATGGGATTTGCAGGTCGTGGCTGGATTTCCTACATAAATGGGAAGAACAAACAACCTGCTAAAACCGATCCCTATAAGGAAACGTGGTATCTTGAAGACCACTAGGTCAAAAGCTAGAGTGTTAACTCTGTTTCTATTGAAATTCAGTCATTGGTTCTTCAGAAAAGGACTTGCATTGGGTCTGGTTAGTCATGGTTCAGGATCGAGCCAGAAAGGCATGCAGAGATTCTCACATTGCAAAAGGAATGGTCATACTTTTGATTTCTGTTTGGATCTCCATCCGGAAAGGAAGAAACATCGTGGCAGCAAAAACTTGGGTCCTAAAGTTGCTGCTTACACTGGTGAAAAAAGGAAGGTAACAATCGATTGGATTTGTGAACTTCAAGCCTCTTTAAGCCGCATTGATGTTCACAAGGATGAGCATTCTGATGATGTGAAGATCAATTGTGCCCTTGCCGTGAGTGGTAATGCCTATTACAAAACTGACTGGATGCTCCAGAATCAATCAACTACACCATACCTGGGTCGCTAGTGACTGTACCAACAGAAGGGCAGAATCCATAACCACAATAGTGGCAAGATGCAATGACATCCCTATGGAGGATCTTTGAGCAAGTATATGTTCGTACTCGGATTGGCTTAGGCTCGTGGTGAAGGTGTCACACTCCAACCCTTTGACCCTCAAATATTTTTTTTTTTTGTTAAAACATAAAACATTGAGGTGCGACAACACAACAATACAAAAAAGAAAGGAGCTATGCAATTCAAAGACAGTGGGACAACTTTCCATTATATGATAAATTCAGTCCATATAAAATTACATCATATTTTCTCAATATGACAAAAATGCTCCAAACCACAACATTGATGCCTAACAAAAACAAGACATCAATAAGACGAAAACATGACGCGCCGACACTATAATAGACCCAAAATCTTCCCAATAGGATGTGAGTAGAACCATCTGATCAACCTACTGCCCCGGGTCAGCTAAAACCTGAAAAAGAAAAACAATTGAAGGCTTAGCCTTCTTAGTATGACAACATACCAGATAAATCCCTAACCCTCTAAGGTAAGAGCTCAAATATGGGATATAACAATTTCGAAAGCAAATCATTGTCATGTCATGATAGGGCATGTAATCACATGATTTGTCATGGAAACCCCTCACATATATACCACGACATGTAAAGGCCATTTAATGGCCACAATAACACATTCAATAGTCACATTCAATTCATGCATAAACACATCATTCACATTCACTTCATTCACATTTTTTTCATTTACATTAGCTTTAGTGAATTGACAGTTCCTGTGGGTGCAAACACAGACACGTGTACACCACAGGCGACCTGCAGACGGGAGACAATTCCCGTGATGGCCCAAAACGATATAGATCCATTTATGCTGCAGTGAAAGAGTAATCATCCATGGATGTGTGAATTTCAAGGAGAGTTGTTCAGCCTCCCCTAGGACACCCAAGTTGGGAAGGCGGAAGCCCAATGCTCCAAGCACATCACACAATGATATCCTGGTGGCCTTTCACTGCACGCGCTTCGAGCAAGCGAGACCAGTGGTGAAGGCGGGATATCTCCTAAACACATTGTCACAACCCACTGCCCTCTTATGATCTTATCTATTATTTTTTCTTACTTATCATTATGAAAGCACATTCACAAAATAACCGGCTAGCTCATGAGGTTGGTTCACTTCACGACCATGTCACATGGATGCAGGTACGATACGTGTACGGCGATACGTGTACAGACACGACAATTTGAAAATTTTAGATACGCGGATAAGGCAAATTTTATATTCTCAAAAATAATAAAATGAAAAAAAAACATTAAATTAATAGTTCACTCTTATAAAAAAGTTTGTTTTATCACAAAAGTACTGAGTATTTGAAAGGATTGTTCATGAAAATAATTGGATGCATCACAAAAAAATGATAAAATGAAAAAAAAAAAACATTAGACTAATAGTTTATTTTTTGGTGTGTCCCAGCCGTGTCCTATATCCGAATACGCGTGTTCGCGTATTGGATACGGGTACGTGGACTAAACCCAAATATCCGCGTGACAGAGCTTCACGAGTTTACCCATACCTCCAAATGCCTGAGGACTACACATATAGTCAACATTCTTAGCTAGTTGTCATAACATTACGGGTACAACTACCCTTAAAGTTCATTCATTTGCATCATGCCCACGACAATGCATATGCAACATATCACAACATTCACTTTAATCAAACACATCAATCACGTCTTTCAAAAGTTAGCCAAACCACAGAGAGTAGTTTCGATCCGTGATTGGCTCGTAGTTGTCCTATGCAATTATCATTCTAGGATGCTTTATAATGCACAATCGGGGTCAAGGAGATACTCGACTCGATATCCTACCTCATCTGTCCTAAGTAGTTATCATTTCTAGCATGCACATGCAATTGCATAGTAATTTTTAAAACAAAACTTGTCTCATAACAATTCAATCACATGCATACATTCATTCAATCACATCATAATCATAGCAATCTATGTCACACGGATACGTCAGAATGGGTCGAGTACCGGTGTCGACACGCCGACACGGGGATACCGACACGGCGATACGGCTGGATACGTTTTGGATCGGGTCTGGGTCAGACCCGATCCAAAGCACTTTTATAACCCATTTTTTATCCCGCGTTTTGTTTTACGCCTTACCATTTACCCTCGACGGTCGACCTTCCCTCGACGCTCGACGGCTTCTGCGGCAGGCTGGCAGCGCAGTAAGGCAATGGCGGGCGACGGCGACCTCCGGCGATCGACGGCGACCTCCGGCGATCGACAGCGACTTCCGGTGGCGTCCGGCGGCAGGCTGCAACAGATAGGTAAGTGTTTTGTCTATTATTTTCGATAATAGAAGTTAGGGTTTCAACTTTGGGGATTTGGGGATTGTGCCGATTTGGGGATTTTGCCTTCGTTGTTGTTCATGATGCTAGACGATGATGAATATGTGCTAGGCGTCCTGTTCACTATTCGCTGTTGTTCATAATGTTCCTGTTCACTATTTTGCCGATTTGGGGATTTGGGGATATCTCGCTATTGGTCCCCTGTTCTTTTGAGACTCGAACATACTTACATGAACAACAGAAGCATGCTGTAAAAGAATATAAATCTGAATTTGAAATTAAACTGAAAAGGTTCCAGACTTCCAGTATTCAGCCGTTGTTCATGTTTCTTTTAGGCTTTAAGTTTAACGAATTGCTTCTGTTCATGTTCACTATTCAGTATTCAGCCTTCGTTCTGCTTTTGAATCTCTAAAGTTTTGTTGTGTTGTTTTATTTCATAGATTTTATGTTCATTATACGTTTTTTCCATCTTTTCATGTTTTTTTGATTTTTTTGAATATAATATTCGCCGTGTCCGCGTATCCTAAAATTTTGAACTTGCCGTATCCCCGTACCCGTACCCACAGGATACCCGTATCCGTATCCGTGTGACATAGATAGCAATCATAGGATCCAATGATCTTGAAAACACACATTCAAAAGTTGACCCCAGGCAGAGATTTTTTTGGAATGCCACCATACCTGTCGCACGTTAACAAAACGCCCAAAACACCTCGAGCTTTGAATCTTGTCGCTCAAGGTCTACTCGACGTGCCCGGTGTATCTTCAAACATAAGCAAGTGATAAGTTCTCTACTCGCTTCGCTTTACAATCTATACAAGTATGAAATATAATTATTGAGGTGTAGGTCATCGCCTCAAGAGGGTGCCGACAGGTAGTATCGACCTACAAAGCCCTCCAATAGGTATTTTTCCAATTCTTTGAGGTCATGACCAAACGATTAAAACTCAAAATTTGGATTCGACTTATCACATGTATGTTTCTCACTTGTTTTCTTAGCTGAGGCATCAATCCTGCAATTAAGCTTTCCAACTTACATACTCTGTCCCAACCAATACGTATTACGCACATTGACAATAGCATGAGTCACGTGTTCCCAACAACGGTCCTACACCTCCACAATATCAAAATCTCTACCATAATTCTTAATCGCTTCGAAAATCAACCCATCATGGTAAAATGATAGATATACACGTGGATCCTTGTCCCTTCAAAATAGTCGTAGACCTTCCCCAAAAGCAAAGTCGCTAACATGCATTCTAAATCATCAAATCTTAAGTCTAGCATGCTCAATCAATAATTATACGTGCGCTAGCAGAAATTTTTAGACAATTTAGGCTCGGTTAGGCCTCGCTCACTCCACTTTTAGACTCGAAACTGTTGTATTGTTCTCGACAGCCACTTCAGGTGTTCGACTAAGCATCAACGCCAATGATTGCTCGCTGCCGTCGCCACCATTGCCTTCAATTCACCGTTATGAAGGGAAAGATGCTTTCCCACGCTGCAAATTGACCAAACAACAATAATGGGGTGAGGCTTTGCAGAAGAGATATCAAAAGAGGTGTCTGTTGTTAGAAGAAGGCTTTCGGTTGTGAGAATGAGGTTCGGTTGAGTGAGACATACGCTGCGAGTGAGAGGAGACCCAAAAGAGAGAGGGAGAGCGCTCGGTTGAGGGAAAGGAGGGAAAACGGTGAAAGTAAGATTGGCGGTAGGGAGAGGGAGAGTGGCAGCAGACAGAAGGGAAAGAGTGCAGACGAAGAGGGGAGACTGACCAAGAGAGTTTGGGCGGAGGGGAGAGCGTGTGGGAGAGAGAGTGGAGGAAATAAGAGAGACGGGAAGAGAGCTCGAGTAGAGAGAGAGCGTGGGCGGAGGGAGGGCGTTGACAGAGAGAGACAGGCAGTAGAGAGATGCGAGAGTGAGAAGAGGCTGTGAGTGGGAGAAGCAGCACACGGAGGAATGAGAACCTACGGAAGACAGCGAGGGAAAGGACAGCGATAGAGGGTGGGAATGAAGAAGAAAACAGAAGAGACTGAAAGGGATAGAGACGACTCACCTCAGCGCCACTGTTGCCCTTCCTCCGCCGACTCAGCCATCTCCGCAGCACCCTCGTCCGCCTCCTGCTTCTCACACGGTCGAGCCAGAGGAAGAGAGAGCCGGCGTCGGGCTCATCTTCATGCGTGGAGCTCGGGTCCTGGTCTGGACCCGCTCCAGCCTGACTTGCCAAAATGAAAATCGTTACAGAAGGAGTCAGTTGGAGAGGTAATAGAGCTCTCTCCAATAGACGAAATGGTTGCCTATGCTGACCTCACTGGAACATGTGACAAAGAAGTACCTCTACCAACAGGTACTTTCCCTTCTCTGACTGGTTTTGACCCAGCAGGTCGACCATGCTTATCCCAGCATCGGTCCTCCAAATGCCCTAATTTCTACAATATGTGCACTAAAATCTCCCATGTCCAGTAGAACCACGACTTTGGCACCTGAGAATGATCTCTGCCCACGGCTCCAAGGACTGCTATGGTTGATGCAGGAACCTCACTAGCAGGCTGAAATAATGTCACTGCTAGTCTGCTAAGCCTATGATAGGCCTCAGACGAATCTCGAATTATTTCACTCTCAGTGAGTATTTGAGCTTTGGCTACTGCATACTCAGGTGATTGGCCGGATAGAAATTTAGCAACTATAGTTCGTAACACGTCTTGCAAGAAGGATGGATATGCTGCCTTTATTGAAACAAAGTATTGAGATAAGTCTTGATCTCCCTTTTGCATCTTAAACAACTCTTCCTCCACTTGGAGTATTTTACTCGCATTCTTATCATGAGAATAGGTCTGCCCTAGAAATTCTCACACGTCCTTTGCAGTAGTATAGTAGGCTATGGTAGGAGCAATCTGGGTTGTGCACTATTCATAATCTAGGACATTGCCATGCTATTCTGCTCTTCCCCTGTAGCATATTTCCTAGTTGTTGCGGTAGGTTCATCTTCTTCAATCAAGTGCTTCTTTCTATGCCTCGTTACAGACATCGTACATGATCTAGACCAAATTTCATAATTTGGGCCATTTACTTTCACCATAGACCCATATGAAAAAGGATTTCCGGATACTTTGTATTCATTTCCAGCCTTTAATTTGCTGTTTTCAGTCATATTTGAACAATGATAGGTGTTGCACTGCTATCCATTCACAAAGCAAAGCAATAATAATCTGATCTCACACCGGATAACTACTAAAGACAGTTGTATAGATCTGCCGTTCTACTATAAGATGATTTTCTAGTAAGGTAATTTTGTAGGATGATGGTCCCAATGTTAAACTTAATAGGCAACAGCTCTAGAACAGATCAGGACTGAATAATATTCATTTCACAACATCCACGCAGCAGAAATCAGGAACTCAACCAATGGAAGATCAGATCAGATCAGATCAACATAAGTATGTATTCATTTCTTACCAAAAAAAAAGAAAAAAATGCAGATCAGGCAGATCATCCATGACCTAAATATGTGTCACTTCAATCAACATCAGCAGATCAGAAACTTAATCAGGAACTCCACGACATCCACCTGAACTGCAGTCTTCATCAGCACCACGAGATCTCACACAGGCAACAATCCACATCTGCAACATCCACAAGGGGAATCTGATCACGCCATGAAAAGATGTGATTAGACTCCACCCACCACACACACGTTGCCCTTGAGGATGACTTCAGCAGATCAAGAGAAAACAATGATAGAGATTGAGAGAAGAAGAGGAAGAAGAAAGATGCCCGACACCGCTGCCACTGCTGCTCGCTGGAAATGCTACCGCCAGTGGGTCAAGTTTGGTTCTGATACCATGTAGCAGTTGACTGTTTTGAGAGAGAAAGATTAAATCTTATTAATCCTGAGATAAACATGATCTTTGAACATATTACTGTCTTAGTTAAAGTGCCAAGGACTCCAATCACTGTTACAGGTAGCGGGCATGGAGACTTGTCTCTATCCAATTATTGCACATAAATGCAAATTGCTGGCTATAACTGTTGATAGACTAGAAGAATTGAGAGTGCTAATGTTGACCATAGAAAGAATACTGAATATAGAGTCAACATGGATATGATAACCTTTATTAATTAAAAAAATCTGTCTGAGGTAGCTTCAAATATGAGCTTTTCTTTATGTATGCACTTGTATGCTCCGCTACCATTTTACATGGTTCTCTACCTTGTCCAGAAACCTAGGCTGTTCTTCTGAAATTGTGATATTGCTCTTATAGTTTATGAAGATTATAATGGTTCTGTGTGGCTTTGCAGCTTGAAAAATTGAGTGACAAGCAGTGTCAACCTGTTTCACAGCTGAAATTTATCACTGATGCATGGTTACAGGTATTATATTTTCCTCTTCCTTTGTTTCCACATGTTTGCTTTGATGCATAAGATTTGTTATGCTGGTGTTGTTTAGCAGATAGTGGAGTGTAGAAGAGTATTGAAGTGGACATATGCATATGGTTATTACCTTCCTGAGCATGAACATGCAAAGAGGCGGTTTTTTGAGTACCTACAAGGTACTATTTGTTGATTGATTTTGATTCATATTATGTCCGTTCATGTTAGTCTAACATCACATTTGGCACCATAGGGGAGGCTGAGTCTGGGTTGGAGCGACTACATCAGTGTGCTGAAAAAGAGTTGCTTGCATTCCTTGATGGTGAAGGGCCATCTAAAGAGTTTAATGAGTTCAAGACTAAGTTGGCAGGCTTAACCAGGTACGGCAGCCACTCAGCTGGACTACTTTAAATTTTATTCGTATAGACTATAGACAGGGAAATGCTATACCAAGAAAAAAAGGTTGGAGCAACGCTAATATCAGTGTTACTTCGCCAATAAAACCACAAAATGGTCGCAAGGGACATATCTAAGTGGTGTTTACCATTTTTTTGACTTCTTCTGTTCGTGTAGGCTCTCAGACAAGTTGCAACTATTATGCATATAGTCTCCAATTCCATAAAAAAGGAAACTCAGTGAAAGGGAACTTAACCGCTTGTTTTTTCATGCCAATGAAATAATCTATTTATGTTGTAAATTTTAAATTAGTGCTAGTTGTCATTAACTCAGAAAACAGATCCCTTTATGCAAATATCTGAATAAACTACATGAGAATGGTTGATAATTTGCCATTATACTCTGGTCAGGTAGTCACCTTTAACCTCAATCTTGCAAAAGCCTGTATAATATGAAGTGGGAAAAGAGAGCCCTTTATGCAAATATCTGAATGAACTACATGAGAATGGTTGATAATTTGCATTATACTCTGGTCAGGCCGTCACCTTTAACATCAATCTTGCAGAAGCCTGCATAATGTGATGTGTCAGTGCATTGCAAGCTGGTTTGTCAACTTGGTTAATCCAAGAATGTCACCTTGCTGCGTAGTGCATGTCATGGGGTCAATCCTGCTTGCTTTTCAAACTGTAGTGGCCACCTTTGAGTATCTACTTTCAGTATAAACAGTTTGAAATATACTGACCATGTGTTCAGATGTCCAGAGAGACTGTACAACTGTTGATCAGAAGGTAGCATGGTACCTGCTGACTTGGTTGCATCTGTCACTTTGGACAACAGTGATCATCGGAGTCTCTGGTGGTCTAATCTTCATACCAAATGGCACCATTGTGAACAAAGCAACATGAAGCTTCTGCAAATTGAGATTGCACACGTTTTTGCGCACCTCTCTCTCTCATGATTCTAGTAAAGTTGGAAGGAAGGGGCATCTAGGTCGCCTCTTCCTTTATATATATATATATATATATATATATATATAACAATCATGTCATAAATTTGGCTTTATCATCACCAATGTTGTAAGAG
Source organism: Nymphaea thermarum (assembly GCA_011799765.1). Taxonomy (NCBI): domain Eukaryota; kingdom Viridiplantae; phylum Streptophyta; class Magnoliopsida; order Nymphaeales; family Nymphaeaceae; genus Nymphaea; species Nymphaea thermarum. The sequence continues at coordinate 539,522 of JAANDH010000209.1, read as the reverse complement.
GCATATCATAAAAAATTAAAAATTAGAGAAAAATTCAGAAAAATGTATTTCATATGAAAAAATGTATCTCACTTAAAGAGGACTTATGATTCGTTATTTAGAAGCCACAATATACGAAGTTACGAACAACACATTCAAAAAACAAAAATCACAGATTCAGAATAATATAACGTGCATCAATCACAAGTTTAAAATGTTTTAGATTGTATCACAAGTTCACAACATATACTTGTTCACTGTCAAGTGCCAAATATCATTATTATCATCAATCGATGATAATCATCATTATCTTCATATTCATCCTCATTTTCTTTGTTAATTGTTTCAATGCCTTCAAATGGAATATCCTTACCAACATATGATAGATTTTTTTTTTTTTTTAGAAAACTAGTAGAATCTTTCTCTCCCACAGCTCTTAGAGATGTTTAGAAAGTGGGAGGGAGGAGCTATTTTAAAAGAAACACGAAACGAGGGGTTTGTTTTTCATTTTGTCCCTGTATCTTATGATACGGTGGCATATCGCCCAATACAGCCCCTGTATTGCCCGATACAGGTGATATGCCTATGATACACATACGTATTGTCTATTGTAGACCTATCATATAGGTTTCTCGAACCTATACGGTACACATCACATGATACAGGCCCGTATCATGCAATATTAATAACTCTGATCATCATCATCTTCCAGTTTTTGCTTCTACTCTATTATAATTTATAGCACAAAATGTGTGCTACATATCCAAAGATGAGTGCCTTAAAACTTTTTTACTTCTTTGAATAAAAATGGAAGCTTTTGTGCTAATGTTTTTACTTGGCACCTGTTGATATGCAGTGTGACTCGTAATTACTTCGAGAATCTGGTAAAAGCATTAGAAAATGGGTTGGTGGATGTGCATTCCCAGGGAACAACTAGTCGATCAGCAAGCTTGAAGGCTGCTTCTAGCAAGGGGAGGAGTGGCAGGGGCAAGGCTGCTACTTCAAGATCTGGTTATGGAAAGGGCCTTGATGATACGGATCACTGGTATTGTGAACATTGCACATTTGCCAACCAGAATTCAATAAACATCTGTCAGATATGCAACCATCGTAGGTAACAAGCAGAAGCCATGTGCACATAACTTGTGCATCTGTTGTATCGGTGTTCCCCCAGTCTTCAAGGTGTCATTTGAAGACTTATTCCTCCTTGAGAATTAGTGAAATTTCTACTTTTCCCTCTTGCTTAATTAGTCAGAATCATATCAGGGCTCATGTTGTAAATATCCTTCTGTTGATTATAGAGGAGCGGGGAAAATGTAAATGCAAAGGTTTATCGTTTCCTTATTTGCTCGGTTATGAAATCGCTGGTGATGCTAAGATTCTTGAGATCTAGTCATGTGATTAGCATAAGCTTATTTACGTCTGTGTAATCCCAATTTGAAGGTAATGTGTTGGAATCTATTCATGGATCGATTCCATGTTTCCCTTGTGTCATTGAGGTTCATCTTGCCCTTGTATAGAGAAGCTCATGTATATTTTCGATCAATAGCACATCTTCTATCAAATTTAACTAGTCTTGTACTTGTGGTGTATGAAGGTTTCACAATTATTGCTTATGTTCCTCCAAAGTTTGCCTGATTGCATATTTTCCTGCCTCTTTAGGCAGCAGCATAACAGCGAGATTCGTTCATGGAATACATCACCTAATTGTTGACATTAACTGCACTAAATATTCTGTTCGTGTTCTTTAACTATGTTATATATTCTCGGTTTGGTGGGCATATAGAACGCACCGTTGCCTACTTGAATCTCGTAGGTGTTATTCTCTTGGACTGTAAAAGGTGGGATATTGACACTCAAGTTGGAGGGTGTATCGTATTTAGGTTCGAATGTATCTCCAAACCCTGGAGGCGGGGAAATGGAGGGCTTTCATGTCCACTTCGAGTACTTCTTGTTCATAGTGGGGATGTTGTGCCTTTTAGCTGTATTTTTAAACATTGATACCACGCATCAAGCAAGAACACCCACTTGGGTAAAAATGATCCTTTTATGTGCTTTGAAGGTTTGTTCATTCTCAACGTTGGCAGACTGGCAGTGTCCAAAGTTCCCTTTTGTTTTCCTCTCATTTTCCCTGAAGAATCCTATCGAGGAACATGTTTTCTTTTTTCCTTTTAAAGAATCCTATTGAGGAGCTTTGATATACTCTCTCTCTCTCTCTCTCTCTCTCTCTCTCTCTCTCTCTCTCTCTCTCTCAGCGTTGGCATCACACTTTTGTGTCTACTTGATGTGATATGCTTTTAGGCGACGTTCGTGTACTTGGCATCACACTTTTGTGTACTTCATCCATTTTATAATTGACAACTAAAATATCTCAAAAGAAATTAAACAATAGGACCTGACACGTGTGGCCATTTTTCCTAAAATATATTAACTGCTCAAATTTTTTTTCAATGTTATCAAGCGCCCCATCGCTTGTTGACGAATTGCTTCATTCGTCAAACGCCCAAGAGTGGCACGCTTCAAATTTCAAGTATTTTAAATATTTAATATTTGTATTTTTAATTATGTGTATATATATATATATATATATATATATATATATATATATATATTTGTATGTATTTTGAAATAAATTTGATCTTCTTCACGAGTGGTTTAGGAATTACGGGTTCATAAACTGATTTTTACAAGCCTGGCATCTTTATCTGGTAACTGTTTGGGTTATGCTGCCCCCGGTTTTCACTTCTCACAGAGAATTAGCTGGAATTTTGCTTGACACCATGCAGCTAAAAATATTTTCATATGCTCTATCCGGTCTCCAATTCGTTCTAGCTAATTAGAACTGTATTTGTATAGCAATTTATTTTTGGTGAATAAAAAGGTCGGAGGCTTATCTTCTTGCCGCCTTGCCTAGGGATATCCTTGAAGTGAGATTTTTAGGGGATAGTAACACTGTGTCACTGGCTTATAAATCTGTCCTGTAAAATAATGCACATTGATGTAGGGACAGAGGGAAGGAGGGGCTGGCAAGGGCAGTTGGGAATTTATTTTAAAAAATGATGGATATATCTTTTAAAAAATTTTAACTTGTTATATGTAAAAATTCTGAAAATTGATATTCGGCCCTAGTACAAATTCTGGAAACACTATTTGGCTCCTCCTAAAAAAATTTCTAATTCCGCCTTTGCATTTATAGTAACATATAACAATTGTTCTATGAATCTTCCTTTTTTTTAAGCCAAATTCATTGGATAGTAACAGTGTGTTGTTGTTGCCAAACGGCCTCTTAAGGTTATAAAAGCAGCAATGAGAATGCAGACATGTTGAACATTATATTGTACGATAATTGCATTCAATTAAAGCTTACCCAGACAAGTTGCACTGCACTAAAAAACCGTACACGAATTAACCAAGATTAACTAAATCCAAAAGCTCATTTATAGCCATGTTATAAAATCGGACTGGTCGAGAACATGTATAAATAACATGAAAGGCAACTTGAACTTCTGAGTTGCCATCAAATTTCCTTTAGCATGTCATTGTGATTCTATCTTTCTAACCTTAAAGGGGCACTGGGTAACAGGAACGCTAGGTCGGTGTTCCATGAATATGTTCCAAAGATTGGAGTAGATTCATGAAACACATAAACTTAAACTTTCTGTTTGGAACTAATAGAATACTAATGCAATATAATGATTTATATGCATGCATGAGTTCAAAGCCTCCTAATTGACCATCACTCGAAGATGTGCTTATCTTAAGGCAAAATATATTTTTGCTCCCGCTAAGCTCAATTTGAATAGCATGATGATAAGATTCAAGTTTTATCACTTGTAAATTGACAGCCAATTAAACAGGCGCCTGCATATCATGACATCCAACCATGTTTACAAGTTCTACAATAGGTAAACTTGCGAACTTGTATTGGTTGTATGCATTAACAGGTGGTTCAATAGGAGGACGAAACCATCCCACCCCCTTTCCTGCCTCGGGGCTTCAGGATAATGGGTGTGAAGCGGGATATCGGTCAATTAGAGTATAGTGCATTCATTTTTTGCAGCCCAATAGAGTTTCGTTCATGAGAATCAAACTAACGCTTAAACTTTCATCGACCAACCTAACCAGCTAGGGTATGTCCATTGGGCTCCAAGAATTGGATGTTACTAGATTCAATTTTGAACCAATCACAAGCGAGCAATACAATGCATTCAGCACCCGAAGACCTCCAAACACATGGTCGTGTATTAAGGGGGTCAAACATATCACCTTCTCTACCACATGGGATCATGCTAGTGTGAATAATGGAAGGCTGGTGTATGTGCCCTAGACAGGGCCAGAGCCAAGGTAGGGCTCACAAGGACAAAGGCTCCACCTCAAAAAAAAAAAAAAATAATTCACATGTAAAATTAAAAAAAAAATTATTGGTCTTATATAAAAATTTTGAAAAATGATATTTCCTATGTCACAATGGTACGGGTACGGGTACGACATTTTTTAAAATCATGGTACGGGTACGGCGACTATTATATATAAAAAATAATTATTTTATATAATTAAACCACAAGTTGTAACAAAAATGTCAATAAAAAGAGGCTCATAATGAATAAATTATCATTTTTTCATTTTGTTAATGAAACTTCTTATATTAAAGTAAAACAAAAAACAAAAAAAAATAAAGAATAACTAATTTTTTTTTATTTTTTAAAGTTATAATGTAGTTTGGATCTGGATCCGACCCGGATCCAGATCCAAACGTACCCAGCCACACCGGCGTACCGGTACGCTGTACCGCTGTACCGGTACGTGGTACCACTGTGACTTAGGATATTTCGGCTCAGGTCAAAATTTAGAAACTTTAATTCGGCCCTCCCTCATGAAAAATTTCTGACTTCGTCCCTATTCCCAAACTAACCCACTAACATATGCCAAGGCTCCCCCATATTGTCACACACTCTCATGGCTAGGGATGTCAATAAATTGGATTCATAAGATGTAACCATTATCATATCATGATCATCTATGTTCACATATTTGGATTTGAATATGAATGAAAAAAGATAATGTCATGCTAGAGTCTGAATTTTAAACTCCAAATTCAAATATGATCCTCATTCAACATTAAATTCACAACTGAATCCCAATCCGACTTTTAAATACACAAATGAATCTTAACTGCAGTATTATATGTTAAAAAGGCTTTCAATCTCTATAAATATAGAAACTGGATACAATTTCTTAATCTTTTTCTATAACTTTTTTAAGCAATTCAATCGATACCCATTTCGGGTCCAAGCCATTTATGACATCCCTTCTTCCTAAGCAAAAAACCTGCTCTGTAACATATATATATATATATATATATATATATATATATATATATATATATATATATATATATATATATATATATATATATATATATATATATATATATATATATATATATATATAGTTTATGACTTTATAGTTATCGCCTGCAGGATGAAAGTTACCAAAATGCCCCATCAATTAAACGGAAGACTCCTCCTTTTATGAGGGTAAAAGTGGAATAAAAATTTTCTCCAGTAAAAATTACAAAATGCCCTATGAAAAGAGGTGAGAACATGCTTTTCTAACAGGGAAAGTGCTCTCAGTAACCAAGTCAATTAAATGAAAAATTCTAAAAGTGAGCTGGTTTTTACAATATGCTCAATTAGTTAAGGGTGTTCGTTAAAATTTCCGTTATTCATATACGGAGCTTAAGTGTCGTTCGACTGGACTGAACTCTGCTGAAAAAATGGAGGCCTGTCTGCTCGCTTCATCTTCTTCCTATTCTCTCGGAAACACCAAGTCTCTCTCCAGGTCTTGTTCGAGGACTTACCCTCACATCATATTTGTGTCTGGAAAAGGGAGGTCTGGTAATCGTTGGACCCGGCTATCGGTGACCTCAAGTTTCAGACAAACCGCGGTCGAGAACTCAACTTTCGATATCGTTGTAGTCGGGGCCGGGATTATTGGGTTAACCGTGGCCAGGCGCTTCTTGATGACGACCAATCTGTCAGTCGCCGTGGTGGATGCCGGGGTCCCATGTTCCGGCGCAACTGGTGCAGGTGGACTCTGCGCGTAGTCCTTCTAGTCTCCTTTTATTCTTTTGACGTTCTTTTGGAATCCTGTAAGGCCATTTTTGTATCGTATGGTGCTCTGTGTTACCTGAAGCATAAGCAACTACTAGGCCATTCTGATCTTAACGTAAAGTTTTATTGGTCTTCGGGAGCACAGTAATCCACTTCCTGCACTTAAGTAATCTCAGTTTTCTGCACCAGATTTGTCAGGTCCGGCTGAATCAGGATTTACTTAAGACACATTAGTGTGCAAATAGCTTGATGGTTGTTGAACACCTATATTGTAATATAGTTTAAATTCTAGGATTGCGATCCCTGAAGTGGGACACGTACTTGGTTAATATGAATCCGTCTAGCATATGATTGGGATCTGTTACTATAGCTTGAGTTATATGCATGAATAACAAGTCAAAGAAAGACAGTTTGGCTTCAGGAAGCATACTTGGTTGGGCAGATTAACTTGAGAACCCGATATGTTTTATGGTAGCTCGACTTGGGTACTAGCTGTTACTGTTTCATTCCCGGAATTTCTTATTCTTGCTTTAGATTAATACTACTTCCGTAGCTTGAATTGAAGTTTAGCGGTTTTACTTCTTATTTTCCATTTTTCCTGACAGTAATATCGTTCATTTGGTTGTAAGTTTTGCATCTATTTATCAACGTATTGTGAATATAGTTACATGAAGATGCAATCCAAATCTAACAGCGTCCATGTCGAAAGGTATCAAAATTTGATTAAAGTATCTTTCCTATAGATTATCCTTTATATTATGTGGATATCAAGCAGTTAGCAATTTAGTTTCGTTGATTATATTAATAGATTATTGCTCTTCCTGGCACGATTTTTAGTGGTGTTTGTTGGGAATGATATTTATTCTGTCGATGATTACATGGCATTGTTAGGCCAAGGTTACATATGGATGACACATAAAACGCCTGGAAGTGAGACATGGGATCTCTGCAACAGAAGCAAAGAGCTATGGGAAGATTTGGTGGATGAGCTGCGGTTTCATGGCATGGATCCTTTGCAAGAGCTAGGATGGAAGAAAACAGGTTACACATGGCCCTATTATTTGATATCCGTGTCCTGATTTATTATTGTAGTCAATGAAGATGTGCATTTTGCTTTCACTTCCCTAATGAAGAAGACATTGTTTGTCTCTTGCAAATTGTCTACGACATTTCACTTATGCATATCACGTCAATGAAGATGTGCATTTTGCTTTCACTTCCCTAATGAAGTAGACATTGTTTCTCTTTTGTATTGTCTACGACATTTCAGTTATGCATATCACTTAACTCTTCTATATTTAATAATGTTCTTAGATTTTCTTGCTTTGCTAAATTTACCGGGTTGAAGGATCTAGGTTGTCCCTGTCCTTCAAGCGAAACTTTATTATTTTTTGTCATTAAAAATGCATATTCTGTTTTTCCTTTTCTATTGAAGTAGAGAATGTTTACCTATGAACATAACGTATTACGTAATTCACTTGACTCATTGATATCTCTTCCTGCTTCTTAGATTTTTTCCTTTGTGCTATTTCATAACCTGTTTGAGAAATGGAGGTTGTCTTCTTGGCTAGATGCGAAATATTATCTTCTTCATTGAAAATATGTGTCTTGGTTTCCCTCTCTCATGAAATAGAGATTTCTCCTGTATAATAATCATGTGTTGCTACAATATTTCACTTATGGAACTCACTGACTATTTTATTTTTGCTTATAGTTTCTTATATTTTGTTACAATGCTGTGACAACCTGGTTGAATATTCCAGTCTGTCCTATTGCTTCATGTCGATCACTCCTTTTCTTCTTCCCGAACTAGTTTCCTTGTGTTTCAGTTAAGCAAGCTTTGTTTTCTTTTTCTTTTGGTGTTTTCCCTTCTGCTGATGCTTCACGGTCTTCTGTTCTATGCTTTTTCAATTTCCATCATCATGATTATACTCACTCTTCTTGATGCCTTGTTGTCATGCTCATTATCAAGCATTCTTACTGTATGGGACTGTTGTTAAATTACTGATGCTATAAATACTCCCTGTTTTCCCCTTATGTCAGAAATGATCATGATTCTCCCATCGTTTACTTGCATATGCTTTATTTCATGTTTCATGTTTGTCATATATGATACCTGAAAGAGGGTAAAACTGTTGAAGAATAGATTCTGGTGGGATGGTGACACCTGTCTTTGTCATTAGCCTCTAAGGTTCTTCATATGCAGGTCATTTGTTGACATTACATCAGAGATCGTCTTGTACTGAACATAGTCCATTGGCTTGAAAATTTGAACCTGGGGTCTCTGTATAACATTGACAGCAAACTGTTCCTTTTTTATGCTGTTGATCCTCTCTCCATAGAAGTTTTAATACGCAATAGACTGCTGTCAACAAGTTATGCCTTTGAGGTTCTCAAGATGATTTGAAGGTGCTATATGAGTTAGCTATTGTTTCAACTGTCAAATAAGAAATTCTGTACCTCCCTTGGTGGAGTTTTCAGATAATGCCAGTGTGTTTATACTCCTGAGATATGTTTTGGTATTTTGTTGGCTGTTATTTGGGCTAGATGTCTGGATTGGAGGAGGGGTTGCGTTAAAATGCATATGACTTGAATGCTTGTTTGGAAGGCGTTGGCCAAATGTTTTGGCAGTGAGATGGTTTTTTTCCCTTCGCTGAAAAACAAATACAGGAAGCATTTAATGTGAAATAACTATATTAAGTTACCATCATTTTCTTAAAGGTCTATTTACCACCATTTTCTAGGTTTATAAAATACTTTGTCTAGTTTCTCTTTGTGGTTTTTTCTTGTTCCCTTGTTGCCTTCTCATCTTATCAATAGCAGTAAATCATGCAGACATGCTATAATGTTATAAAAGTATCTTAATCTTATGTTGATTAATAGGAAGCTTGTTGATTGGTAGAACTCCTGAAGAATCGGAGATGCTGGCAAGTAGAGTAAAGTTACTCTCTGAAGCTGATTTGAGAGCAGAGTTCTTGTGTGCTGGTTCTCTTGTTGCAGAAGAGCCATCTCTTCAAGTTGGAAGGGACTGGAGTGCTGCTTTTGTCCCAGATGATTGCCAGATAGATGCTAAACTTGCTGTGGATTTTATTGAAAAGGTATGCTAGAGATATTGTCTTCTTCCATTACAGTTACTTAAGTGAAGGAAAGTGGAAGGCATGCTGACCCTTGTCGATCTTGGTTACATATAGGGGAATAGGTCCTCTGGTTTGCATGGCAGGTATAAGGAATTCTTTCATGAGCCAGTAATCTCCTTAGTAAGGTATGCTTCAGTTAATGGCGACGGAATGCATTTTCTCTCTGAAATGTTTAAGTATTGAATTTCTGCCTTCGTTAATGTGGCTTTCTATCATGTTATGCTATGTAGGTCCGATTATGGTGGTGAGGTTGTGGGTGTTCAAACTTCCAAGAATATACTGTACTGTGAACAAGCTCTTGTAGTGGCAACTGGTGCCTGGAGTGGATCCTTAATTCAAGACATTTTCAAGGGATTAAAAATCTCATTTTCTGTCCCTGTGATACCTAGAAAGGTCACCTCTATGCTAATCGCTAAGTACTTGTGGTATCTACAAAAATTATAGTGGTCATGTTTGTATCTTGAGGTGAAAATGAAGTAATGGATTTTCTTTTTTGGTAACTTACTTTCCTTCTGACACTTTATTACTTGGTAAAGTTTAGGTATTATGCACCTCCATTCCAAATGCTCATAATGGTGCAGCGTATTTCGTGGATTACCACCCATGGGGCCAAAGGCACCGATCTAGGTGCTGGGTGGCAGCCTAAACACCTAACCTGAGGCACCTAGGCTCCTCAAATAAAGAGCTAGTATGCCCTTAAATTTGATGCTACTAAAAATCTGAGTTTCTTCTTCTAATATATTGTGAGGTGGAGGAATTTTAAAACCCCAATTTTCTCTGTTTTGCTACTTTTCTTTTTCTTTCTTTCTCTTTTTCTCCATATTCTCTGTCAAATAGGGACTACTTATTGGAACCTTTTCCCTTTTGTTCTTGTTATTTTGTCTGTTTGAGCAGCTTTAATCCTTGTGTTGTAGCTTCTTTCCTTGTCATTGTGTATGATCAAATACATAACTCAATGCATCTTAAACTGATGGTTTTTGAGCAAGCAATACAACAGGCATGCACTACCGCTTCGCAGATGTTAGCCACTACATAAGCAAATCATGACAATTCATAAACGCAGGCATGAGCACATGTGCACACAATGCAAGCCAAATGTTAAGTAGCTGATACTCCTACTTGACCATAACTGGGCATATAAGTAGGCAGTTAACTGATGACTAGGTTGGCCATGACAACATATTATTTAGGGTAATCTTAGTCCAGATAATTCTAACAAAGCATTAAAGATTGTCTCCTTAAGATTGAGTAGTAGAACCTACTGTCATAGAGGAGTTTTCCTCATGTTCTATTTTAAGTTGAAAGAAGTTGCTATTAATTTTACCTTTTTTTTGTCAATATTTTGAAGGAGAAAATCACATTTTCATCTTAAGACCCTATAAGTTGTTCTTGTTCTCTTTAGTTCCCTCAATCCTTTTCCAATAAATTCAATTTGAATATTCACCTTTATCATTGTCCAACAGTCTTCACAGAAAATCCTTTGCTTTGACACATACACGAGGTTGGAGTTCTATATCTGGTTTTATACTGTTTTTTATGTTAATACTCTGCTTGGTTGTTGCTGGAATTGGAAATACAAAGGATATTTGGTTTTCGTTTTAATTTTTTGACCAAGTGTCATACATCTAGGCTCGGATGTTTGTAACTGTAACAATGTTTTCTTGATTTTCTTTTTTTCTCAAGGAAGTTATGAACCTTAACGAAATCACTGACATATCCTTTCTTGAACCTAATTCTGTCATTCTGTATTGTTCCTAAATGTTATGGCATTTAGGTAGAAGTTTGCAGGATCTATTCCATACCGAATATGTTGCTTTTTTTTATAAAATCGGTAACACCTAGTCGATGCTGTCAAATTTCCATTTACGGTATCTGGTTTTGACTGAAAGGCATGGCCACCATGTCTGATTAACTTTAATTCACAATTATAAGGTTTTCCTTTTGGCTTCTCCAGTGCCTTGTTCTTAGCATTCAAGCAACAACTTGTGGGTTGGTTTATGTCTTACAGTAGTCAGCTCATGTTCATTTTGGGGCTTTCTATTGCTTCTGGAGTCGACCTTTTTGTGCAAGATGGATCTATGGGGTGCAAAGAGATTTTGAAGGATTTAAATATCAAGAATATTATAACCAAAGCTCCTATTCAACCAAAAAAAAAGACTTAATGGCCATGGCTTCTTTATGTCCGTAACCTATAGCTTAGGTTAGTTATTGAAGTTGAAGACTGGGAAATTAAGGGTGCTATGCATGTAAATTTTTGACTTTTTTTGTATTCATGAAGCTAAAGTAGTGTTGTCCTAAACTTGTACATGTAAATGACTCAACATAAATTATGGTGGAAAACTGGAAGTTTTCTACGTTGAAGCAATGTTGGTTGTTTTTTTTTTTTATAACAGTCCCTCTGAGTGGAATACTCTATTCTTATAATTATTTGATAGTCTGTTCTTTGCTTCTCCAGGGGTACCTTATCATATTAGAAAATTTTCAGAAAATGCAACTAAATCATGGTATAATGGAGTTTGGATATGTTGATCATCAGATCATTTCTCGATCATCCAATTTATCTGCTTCCGGAGTTTCTGAATGTGAGAAGTTGTCAATTTCAATGACAGCTACAACTGATGCTACAGGAAATTTGCTTTTAGGTCTGTGCTCTGTGTGCTGGTTTTTCATAGACCGTGTTCTTAGTTAGCTTTGTTGTAGCACATGATTTGTTGGTTTTAGTTTGTCAGCTTGTGTCCATAGTGATGGAGCCGAAGGTCTTTGAAGTGCTAAATGTTGGCTGACTGCCCCACTGTCTTTCTTAGCTTGTTATTTCTATCAACTGAGAACAAATTCAGTAAATTCTGAGCGACTTTTAAAGACTGTTTTTGGGTGCAAGCTAACATGCATTTTTCTAAAGTGCCTTTTCCTTATATATAATGAACTCTTCCTTTTTATTATTTACAGATTGTTAAGTATTGTACTTCTGAGTTTTTTAACTAGTAAGTCAGGGGTCAGTTGGGTTTTGAGCCTTTTTCTTTAAGCCCCTAGACAGCCTTTTTTTTTTCATTTGCTACTGTTATTAAAATTTTATTTGGTAAACATGAAATACCTCTGCCTGTTCATTCTGCATAAGAGTTTTTTTTTTTTTTTCCTTTTTGAAGTAAATCACATGCTTTATAACTTTTAAGATTTCAAGCTGAATAACATTATTCTATGCTATCTTATTTTGATCTCAAACTGTGACCACATTGACAAATTTTTCAGGAAGTAGTCGCCAGTTCATTGGATTTGACAATGGAATGGATGAATCTATTGTGAATTGCATATTAGATCGTGCACAACAGTTTTTTCCTGCTTTAAGAGACCTCCCTCGACAGGACATGTTAAGAAGCAGAAAAATAAGGATTGGATTTCGTCCTTACAGTAAGTTCTTCATTTCTTATTATGACTGTTGTAGAGTGAACTGAATAAGACTCGTGGTGCTGTAATGGACAATGAGGCATTTTCTTGGAGCATCTATCATGTAAGGAGCTAATGGCTTGTATGTGAAGGCCTGCAATACCTGCAATTTATAGGTTTCAGACTTATGGTTTCATTGCATAAGAAATATTATTTGGAGGGTGTGTGGTGCAACACCACCTCAATGCAGGTTATGGTCAATCTAGACTTTGGAGAAAGTAGGTCTACAAAACCTGGATTCCCAGTTGTTTGGGCAACAGTACCTTGCTTTCAGCTGTCCAAAGGCTACATTGTTGCTGGGAGATTCTTTTTGACATCGTGCAACTGCCGTCACCTCCCAGGTGTGGCGACTGGGATGCATAGAATGAGCCAAGCAAGCAGTCATTCTTGGCCCATTTAGTTACTAAGAATGGCTGGTGCATCACAGTTTACCTCTGCAACATTTTATCTGGTCATATCCTCGCTGCTTTGTGGTTGACAGTGAAACAATGTCCAGGATTGTTCATTTTTCTAGTGAAAGTAGTGTTGCAAAGTGCTTTTAGTAAGGCATCTAGGCTGGGCCAAAATAAGGTTCTCTGATTATAATTTCATATTGCATGTTATCCTTCCACCAGGACAAAAATTCGGTGCATGTGTGTACTCTGATTCATGAAAGTGGACACGCAAGCAGGCATATGCATGAGTTGGTATACATGTGTGGACTGTGGACCTGGGGGATTATATGTTTTGGAAATCATGTGTGAAAAATTGTTGCAGCGAAGTCTTCAGTAAAACATTCTTTTATTCATGTTTTTGAAATTTATCTATAACCATAGCTGGTATTTGTAACATAGTTACCAAAACTTGCAGTGCATGATGGGAAACCAATTATTGGGCCTGTTCCTGGCTTACCAAAGATGGTCCTTGCAGCGGGACATGAAGGAGGAGGATTGACCATGGTATAGTTCTTTCTCACTTACAGAGAAACCTTTAATGCAACTACATAGTTCATGTGTTTTCCAAGCATGTTATTGTTATCATCTTTCTTTTTTCTGTTTTAACAACAAGGTCCAGGCTGATACCTTCCTTTGTTCTCCCAATTGAACATATTGAAGGGATTGTCATGTTTTCAAGTATATCAAGAATCAAAGCTAAGCTATGGTTGACCCAGAAGCTAGGGGAAGCCATATTTAACATCCACAAACTGGGCAAAACGAAAAATTTTGATACAAATTCGATAATAGAGATAAATTGCACTAAATCCTTATCAAGATGAAAAATGTGCTCAAGATAACAATTCAATGCCCTAACTCCTGTGTGTCAGTTTACCCATATATCCTTATACGTACATACTGTGTCCTATAGAGGGTAGACCTAACCTGACAGCAATTGGGATCAGGTAGAGAGGCTGGTTAAACTTCCCCAACTAGCCATTAGAACTCTAACAGATACTAAGTTGTAGGAAGATAAGTCTAGATTTTATTGAATTGGTTATTCAAGAACCTTGAATAGAAAAAGATTGAAAGATGAATAAGCATATACCTTATCTACATAAAAGATACTAAACTGGAACTCTAATACAACTTAAAATTTTGGGGACAAATACATAGGGATATGATAATAAAACACTGATCTTAAATGCATGAGGATTTCTAAATATTGATATATCTGTTCCAAACTTCCAATAAAGGATTTGCTGGGAGATAGGCTCCTGACCGTTTTATTTCCAAAAATGATATATACAATATATGTTAAGATATATTTATTTTTATGTTCTGGATCCATTATGGATTTATTATCCTGAGGTGCTACTTAAGGGAATTATAACCTTCTTTGCCCTAATTTCTTTTATAAATAAGAGGACTTCCCCCAGCATGGAGGCTGCTAGTGCTGCTGCTGTATGTCCTGAATCGAGGAAGGAAAGGTCAAGTTCCTCGTCCTCTACAAAATTTGGTTCAGCTCTATCCAGTTCTGCCTTTATTTTATAGTTTTAGAGCAGTGGTTGTTCTTGGGACATTGAGATGGCCATCTTTCTGTTTTGTTTGTCTTGCTGGTTCACCTTCTATCCTTGTATCCTGCCATATATTCTTCAATCCTGTGAAATTTGCTCTTTGGCTCACTGAGAATATGTGATTGATCGTGTTGCTCTTTTTGGTGATTTTTTCCTGTTGTTTCATCTTGTTCATTTCCTTTATGTGTCTAGAACATCTATCTTGGCTTACAAAAATAAAATCAGTGTCTCCAAATCTTATTTTCTTGGTGATCCTATTCCTCATTCACGTTTTCCTTTTAGGTCATTAAGTCAGGCTGCTGGATTACCCCTTTTGAGTGTTGATTGCTTCTATGCTCTTCATTATGTTTGTCATCATCGTTTGGTATCTTGGTTTCTCCCATTTTCTTCAGTAGGGGAATCCTGTTTTTCCTAGGTCAGTCATAAATTCTGGTCCATTTCAAGATCTCACAGTTATGGACTTCAATACTTCTGAAGCCATGTTCTCTTTAAGAATTTTGCCTCAGTAGGTGTCACGAGAATTGAACAGTGCTTATTTTCTGTCTTGGAAGAGGTAAATCATTCTTTTATTAAGAGTTATGGCCTGTCTGAACTCATACATTGCTGAGTTTGAACACTTCTAGAATTCATTCCAAAAAGCATCAGGACACTACAAGGCTTGTGACAGTTTCCTACCCTAAAAATTGTGAATATGTTTTGTAAATGGAGAACGAGCTATGGTTGCTTATCTCACATCCACCCTGTCAGAAGTGTGTCTTGTGGGCGTGCTGGATGAATGTGACTAAGGAGTTCAATTAGTACCAACTCTCGGCTGTTTTATCTTCATATGATGTTTGTCAGGAAGAATTTTTGGAACTTCAAGAAAGATATTTGACAATGATGGAATATTTAAATAAGATTAAAGGTATCACTGATGAGTTGACATTAGTGGGAGAGACTTTTAGTTCGTGACAAGGTCCAACAAACTCTTGCTTGTCTAACTGTCTTAAGGCTAATATTACATTATCTCCACAATATTGCAACATTCTCCTATTCTTCCATCTTTTCAGGAATTCATGACAAATTTCTTCAGTATGAGATGAATATTGAAGCTATTACTGTAAATCAGCTATCTTCAGATGGTCTTCTAAATGTTATATTTGCTGGTATGAGTAGATGAAGAGGAAAGGAAGGATAAATCACAAGGCGGTATTTTATTTACTCCCAACAGTTTTAACACCAATACCATCAAAACTCCAGGTACAAAGGTGCCAGTTTGTTACCTATGCTGTAAATATGGGCATGTGAACTGCACACTATTATTTTTAAGGGTGATCAAGCCTACACTGCAGAAAGTAAGTCCGCTCAAAATAAAGGTCAATTTCCTACTCATGAATAAATCTCAAGCTAGAGTGGAAAAGATTAGGGAGAATTTGATGAGCTTCTTGCTGCCATAAACGTCCTTCATTGTGAAGGCAAAGTGACTTAGTCCATTGACTTCGGGGCACAGCTAGCCATGTTACAAGAGATATAGGCATTCTTTGTAAATATGTTACATAACGTGTATTCATCGAGCCCAAAGATAGATACAACATAACGTAAAAATTCACAATCTACTCTTTTAATGTTAAAAATTCATAAAAATTTGAAAAAATCTGAAGAATTCAAAATAATAAAAAAATACTCTACCTTTACAGGCTCAGCTAGAACTTCAGGATTCCTTTGTAGCTACAAGCAGATGTGCTGACTATGGATGGATCATAGAGAATGGAAAAACCAACAAATTAAAAGATTTGATTAATAAATTTGGAAAGAGGTGTCCAGACTAGAGGTAGAGAAATCAGTTTGAAATTGCAAAATCTCAGCAAAAAAAAAAGCTGTGCATAAATGACCCTGCAGATGAGAGTCTTTAGCTTTGACAAACTCTTACATATGAGATCCCATGGAAATATCAGTTGCTTATGGAAATTCTTCATGCTGCTTATCATTCCTTTCTTACAGCCATGGCGTTAGAGGGTGAACCGTAAAAGTTCATGCTTGTCAATTTAGGAAATGAATTTGAGGCAAATTAATGAAGGGATGAGAGAGTTACATAAATGTAAGGCCCTAATTAAGAACATGGTTGGATCAAATTGATTTTATGCCTAGTGTACGGCTAGACCTGTGGCCAATGGTTTTACTCTAGGGCATGGGTTAGGGTATGATGGAACCTTCAGTTTTGCAATAAAAATGAAACAATTTGAATTATTTTGTCCTTGACGATAGATATGGAAGGACATTGAATAAGATGGAAGTAAAAAATATATTTCTGCATGGAAATTTAGAAGAAGTATGCACGGAACAACCCTCTGGGTATGCTCATGAGTATTCTAACGTCAACGTTTATAAAGACTGATTTCCGGTTAAAGCAGGCCACCTCATCCTCGTGGTTCAACAGTTTTCCTCAGGAAAGTCAGGGACGTGGATTTATTCATTGATACTTTGATTGTTCATTGACATTGTTTATTGGAAGGGAAGATTGTGTGTCGCTAATCCCTTTCCCACTATCCTGTCAGAGAAGTGGAGACCAAGGCAAATGTACTCCTCTTTCTTTGATTTGACAAAAGAAAGGAAGTCATGGTCAAGTGCTCTTCCTTCTTTCCTGTCATATTTCCATTTTTCTTATTGAACAGGAAAGAAAGGGAAAAAGGAACTCCCACACTGCAAGCATGACGTATCCTACTGAGTACATAGTAAAGATGAAGAGAAAGTGGTAGTGAAAAGCAAAAATTATTTTATAATATGAAATCCGTTTGGTCATCATAAATGATGTTAAATTTAATTTAGAGAGTGGTACCTAAAGGGCTACTCATAATGCGTTCAAGAGCTGAAAGGCTGATAGCTGTCTGATTTTCTTGTGTAACATAAGTTATTATGTTTTTGTGGAAGATGACCCTATTTACTTGTCTATATCCATGCAACTGCGAGGAAAATCAGAAAGTTCTTTTAACGGGTAATAGCCACTAAAGCTTGTCTTTCATGTGCTGTTTGTGTTTTCCCTTTGTATAAAATTCTCATGTCCTCCTCTCTGCTACCAAGAAGGTCCCCATTGTTTGGCCTGGTAGCAGGAAATGACATTCTGGGTGTTAAAACGATTTAATCTTCAACTTATCAGGCGTGTGGAGCCGTTGAGGGCTGCGACTACAAGAAGTCGAGAACTTCTAATGATTTCTTGCCGTTGAATTTGTAGGCCTTGGGAACTGCAGAAATGGTCGTGGATATGGTGTTAAACAACGTCCCAAAAGTTGATCCCACACCATACTCACTTCAAGGCAGGTGTTGCAGCTAGCTCCTGTTCATCCCTCTTCCTGAGAAGGTTGCAAGACGTGGGAAAGCTTCATATCCTGCAGGTATAAGTGCAGTCAGTCCTGTCTGTTTTCAAAATTTACCGTAAAACTTGTTGGGCGATTCATTTTAGATCTTGTGGGCACATCTGCACCCTACCCATTTATTGTAAAACTTGTTGGGAGATCATTTTAAATCTTGTGGGCACATTTGCATCCTAGCCACTTTCTGTCAATGATCAATGTTACCTTTCGTTCTTGCAATGACTTTTTGAGAGGGGGCTGTAAAGCGGGATGTTGGAATCAGTTACAGAGAATAGCATCTTTAGCCCTTCCTGCTATTCCCACTAGCTTCTTGCCGACAAGATGGATTTCTTGAAACTTGAAAGCAATTAGCATTCTCAATGACATTATGAAAGAAGGTTGTTATGAACAGCAAACGATCGATGATCGATTCAAATTACATCTGCGACTAAGAGGACAGATGGTTCTGCGATGATGCTACACAGGCCTGGTTGTGCACTATCAAAATTTTGATGTTATAAGGGCCATTGATTTTTAGATTATTAAAAAAACATTATTAAAATAAAAATTGACTAACTTAATATATGTTTCTCACTAAATCACTATCGCTGTTAAGTTCATATCTATAAGGTAGATTGCAGAAAAAAGTACTTTAATGTCAAGTGGTCATATATATATATATATGTGCACACCTACTGACCTTGTTTTCGTTTAGCTGTTTTATAATTCAAATGGAAACAAAAATGCTTTACTTGGCCACCTTTTCATGCCAATTGGATGTCAACGGACTTGAGATCGGACATACCCTCTATTGTATTCAATTTGTCGGATATTGACATATGTAACTTTGACTCGAGATTTGATTTTTTAAATACACAACTCAGCCTAATTCAAGACTACTTTTAAATTCGAATTCAGATATCTAAATTCAGATATCCATGTCATGATAAGTCAAAAGCAGACTTTCAAAATGTACAGACACTGAATAAAGGAAAATGGAACCGGCCATACCGATGCTTATTCAATTGGATATTTACTTGAAACCGAATCTAAATATGATCAAATGTCATTTACTAAAAATTGAATCTAATCTGGTTTCTTAATCTGATGTTATTTTCTTCATATCCGACTTATTTGAAGCAGTTCAGTTCACTAATAATTCTAATTCCAGCCTAATTCATGGGCATCCTCATTGAGAATGACCTAAACCCTCAAGAAGTAAAGATGTCAATGGATCGACTTCGAAGTTATACCCTTATCTATATCTACTTTTTTGAACATTCACATGTTTGAACTTAAATTCAGATTCAAACAGGAACAAACAAAAGCCATATGTGAATTTGAAATCAGATTTCAAAATCAGAATCTGATCCTACACCTAAGTTTGAATCCGACTGACTTTCAAAATGTAAAAGCATTGGATATAATATATTTTTTTAAAATTAAATATGATCTAAATCCGATTGGATGTCATTTCTTAATCCTATTCTGATCCGATTTCTTAGTTGGATATTAATTTTTTTTATATCTGATTTTTTTAGAATGGTTCGGTTGGACAAACGGTTCAAATAAGATATATTGATATACCTATGAAGGCCCCCAAATTAATTTTGTTAGATGATAACACGCGGCAGTCTCGAAACATCAAAAAAAAAAAAAAAAAAAAAAAAGTTGACCATGGCTAGCACATTGCCAAACTCTCGCTAACTTAGAGCAAAATAATCTTATGCTTTATAAAAGTAAAATACAACGTTACTCAATTAGTAACGGCTGATTTATTGGGTGCATAATGTTCTTCTATTACCTGTAAAGTACATGGGTATAGCAGGTGGCCTTCACAACCTTTCTGAAAATTAGATATGTGCCAGCAAAGTGGCAACTCTACTTTATAGAAAAATGCCAAATACTCTTAATTCCCGCTTACCGTTTCTGTGCAGCGGTTCAAACACATGGTTACAAATCTTTTCTCATGTCAAGGTTACACATTACAAGCCATGTGATATTCCAGATATAGTTAAGCACCAAATGGAGGCACTTTTCTCTTATATATATTAGTCTTGCTTGTGAAGATGGTATGCACAGAGAGAGAGAGAGAGAGAGAGAGAGAGAGATTTCTTCCCAAATTATTTATTCATTTCCATCTCTTGCCTAATTTTGTTTATGCTAATGATCTTGTACAGTGAGGTGAGAAACTAGGCTTCCCTTGTAGAAGCAGTCCTATTTCATCTGGTTAGATTTGAAAGTTGCTGGTTTCCAATTGTTTTGGATTTTGCAGGAGTTATTTGCTGTTTACTAATGTATAAACCAGAGAAGATGAACGACAAGGACATTAAAAGGCTTGCATTGGAGGGTAATGGATCATCAGCTAGTGGGTGCATGGTTGGTTCAGCAGGTGAGCCCACAATTCAACTATTTCTGCTTTAAAATTGCAGTGCCACAAAGTTCTTTTCATCCTTGTTGCCATGCTTTTCCATTCAGTATGTTTGTTATATGTAGATGATATCGGTTGCATCACAACCACGTAGATCAAAGTTGTAAACTTCATTAATCAACAACCATTCATTAATATGATCTATGATGTTTTCTCACAAATCCAAACATAGAGTTCTACATGTTTAATTACACAGATCCAAACACAAGGATGAACCCTAAATATCCAAAATTAATGTGGAATTCAAAAGAATAATGAATTTTGATGTACAGATCAGATTTTATGGAGATTTGAAATTGTAGTTTTTATGTTTATCCGCTCTAAAACCAGGTCCGAGTGCTGAAAATGTAATTCTTTTTCCTCTTAGTATAACTTTGACACTCCAACTCTATGTATGCGGTTATTTATTAAGAAAACTTAAATCATGTGAGGCATACCATATTCAATTCTTTTAGTTTCCGACTTTAGATTTGATCAATGTTATAAGACGTCCAATACTTTCAACCATCTTTGACATTGCAGGAATTGAATGTGCACAAGGTGATATTGATGTGCCACAGCTTGATTGTAAAAAGATGAGAACGGCGACTCCACACCTTGTGAGAGGTGAAAAACAAGGGGAGGAGCTCGAAGAGGGTGAAATTCCAGCGGAACAGGTTAAAAACCAAAATGAATGAAATGATTAAGATAAATTAACATTTTCTTTTCTTTAACTTGGTGATTTTTACAGCTGCAATTTTCATTTGTATTTCTTTATTCCTTATACTGGGCAAGTCCAGGCTGATATCCTCCCGCCATGCATCCGTAGTCCATCTGCATGTGTAGGATGAACGGATGGCCAGAGGAATCCAATAACTATATATATATATATATATATATATATATATATATATATATATATATATATATATAGGAAAATTGAACGGTAAATTGGATAGCCAGAGTTACCAACTCACTCATAAGAACCATTTAGTTTGTTGTGGCAGACGGTTGAAAGAAAAACAAGGAAAAACAAGAATAAATTAAATTAAATTTTCACCTTGTTTTTCTTTTAATCATCCATCACGATGGATTATATGGCTCAGGTTTGGTGTCCATTAATTTTAGAGTCACCGTTTAATGGACTATATACATGATATTTGATATTAAAAGTGTTTTTTTTTTTTAATCTAACCTTACCAATATGGTCTTAAAGTTGGTTGATGAAAAATATATATTAAGTTGATCATTTTTTGGGTTTTAATAAGGTTTTTATAATAAGCAAACATGAATGTCTCTCATAGCATGAAAAAATTAATATTTTTCATAAAAATAACTATATATATACATATATAAAGAGAGAGGGGGAGACCAATATGCTGTTGTGTTTCCTCAAACTGGCTTCGTAGATGAGCTTGGATATGAACTTAATTTTTTAATGTCAGGCATCCGATTCTGGAAGTGTAAGAACAAGTGAAGGGTCTCAGACTACTATCTCCACTGTTGGGCAGGGAGGATCGTCTCCTTCAACGCCATTAGTCCATGAGGCTGGACCGAGTTCAACCAACCAAGGTACTGCTTGGGATCAATTGTCCGATCTCCTTGCTTTCAGATTGCAGATTAATGCTGCCACCTTCTTTGCTATATAACTCTACGATCATCCTGAGATGCAGTAACAGAGTGAGAGTTGGAATTCTGGTCCAGCACTATGTAACCTGATCATGAATTATTCTCTCGTTACATCGAGTGCTGCAACTGTTATATATGGCCCTTCTTTCTTTTTATGTTGTTAATTTTCTGTTGGGCAGACCCTTTTCAGTCTCTGCTGAGACATAGGTGCAAATTGAACTCTTGACCTCCTTCCTTTAGCTTAAAGTTTGTCGACAGGACTCACTTAACTTAAGCTATCAAACACATTTTTTATTTAAAAATTTAACATGTACTATATGAATCACTTAAACTATGATCGAGCTATGAATTTGAAAAGAACCATTTTTTCCTTATTGTGAATCCGCTGGATATATTTTTAAAAGACGCAAAATTGATGTCTAAAAAATATTGAAAACAGTTCTAGTCATTTACAGTTTTAGATACGGTTACCTAGCTCATCAAATGCTAGCTTTATGTATGTGTTCTATCAAACTGCTATTTAACTGTTTTAAAAATTAAGCAGGAGATCTGGAGAGATGTCAAGAGATTGATCTGAAGATTCTTTGCTCTGTGGTAACTCCTTTCCATAGCAGTTCTTCTTCTTGCCAGCAGACTGCAGAAAAGGGATATGCATATGCAACTGGTTGGTCTGCTGGGCCGGCAGGAAACCCAAACGAGTTGAATTACATGTACAAACTTGCAGCCCTACAAGTAAACATACACATGTATCTTTCAGCCAAAGTAGTGAGAAAACTTTTGTTTGTTTCAGTGTTCCTGGTGCGTGTGAGCATTACCAAGAGAGGAGGAAGATCGACCTCACTGTAATGATTTTGGTAATCAAATCTGCTTAATATTTGATAAGATACTTAATTCGTTACATGCATTCTTGAATCCATGCAGCAACAAAAGGAATACAAGAATGAGGTGAAAATGAGAAGGGGGTATCTGAAACATGCGACTCCTCGCGCCGCCGGTGAGCCGCTGGGGAACGTTGTCTGCAGAAACAGCAGGGCATTTGACCTGAATCTTTTGCCTGACATGGACGAAGATCAGGTATTTGTTGGTAATTGGTATATGATATCTTCTGCTATTTATTGCCCTGTAAACTGATCAACCAGATCCATGCAGATTCACATATTTCATGGCATCATAGCTCAACCCAGAAACTGGTTCCAAAATTTTGGGATGCTAGCCATGAAATTTGGAGTTGTTCAAGCAACAAAAGTTCATGTGAAATTTCATGTTGTTTATTTTATCTGATATACTTTTTTTCTAGTGCATCTTGATGCTTTATAATATATTTTCAGGAAAAAAAAATCAGATTTCTTTACTCCACTTGCTGCAATGACGATTAACGACTGCTAAATCTTGTGGCAGGACTTAACGTCCATGAAAGATGATCATCAAGGAGAAACGACACTGAGCAGCACCACCAACACCACTGCAACGAAACATCTGTTGCAGACCCCGAACAGGGTGAGCGCCTTCTCCCCCTATGTTTCTTCCAGCAGGAGCTCCATTTCTGGCGTTCAGAAGCCAGCCCACTTGGATTATCAGAGTTTCAGGTCTCATCAGCCGGCAATGGCACCTCCACATACACAAGCGCCAGGAGCTTCCAGGACACGGCCACCACTGCCTCCCGGGCTCGTTCTGTCCATGAATGCGGCGCCTTCGGGTTTCAGAAGCATGGTCGCAGCAGTTGCCCTGCCTCCAGCTAATAACCATGGCAGAAAAAGACTGGTTGGAGCAGCAGGGCCTCCTATAATTGAGCCGCCTTTTATGGCCCGACGAAGAGGACCAAGCTTGGTGCCACCACCTGCTTACCTCTTTGTGAATTATGGTACAGAGCAACCGCAGATAATGCAAGAGCAGCAGCAGATAGGTACACCAACTATGAGAGAGCAACGGCAACAGACACTACAACTTTTCCCAAAATCATCTTAATTTTCTCTTAGTTTCATGGAGCTGGCGCCATTCTTTCAATAAAATAACAGCAGAGAGAGAGAGAGAGGTGAAAAGAAAAGGAAGAAAAAGAAACCTCCCATTCATTTGGGTATTGCTATTTTGTTTGGGTTCAGTTTTGGTAGTCATTTATTAGTTTATATCTGGATCTTAATACAGGATCCATAATATAATGAGTAGCTTTTCTATTTTTGCTCTAATGGATGCTATTGCGGCAACATTTGATGAACGGTTTTTTGGGTTGTAGCTAGGTAGCTTCTCCTAATTTCTTCGTATTAATCTTATTTTTTTGGGTGAGTTATTTCAGAAGAGAGCCAAAGCTTTCACCTAATGCCTCATTTCTTCCTTGAATAAGAGCTACAATGTTTGACAAGAGTTTTTTGTTGAATAGTGGGTAAAGTCAGTTACATAGCCCTTAGATGCATAGTTGTGTTTGATAAAGAAGAATATTATGTCCGTAAAAAAATATGCTGGTGGAATATTCTTGTTTCAAAATAATTATTGAGCTTATATCTATAGTTTGATTGTTGGATTCAAGAACATCATCTATAATCGTGTCAAACATTCTATAGGGTGACAATCAAATAAAGGGTAAAAAAATGTCTGGATTTTGAGGGTCATTGAAGTGAGGATAGTCACGACTATCGGACGAGCAGTCAAATCATTCTTTTATGCATTGAAAATTGTTGATACATTTTTTAGATTTAGAGGGATTTGTTAATAATTTACTAATCAGATCAGATTTTCTCTTGAAATTCATTTGCAGAAGGGAAAAGGATTTACGCTCAATGGATCTTTATAGCTGAACTTTTCCTTTCATAAGGTTCTCTATACTGATTGGGGACTCGTCATCGTAGCCATGTTGAGGGTAGAGTCTGAAATTTTTTATGAGGCGAGCCGATGGCCAAAATATCATTTTTCAAAATTTTTATATAAAACAAGTATTTTTTTAATTTACGTGTAAATTAAAAAAAAAAAGATGGGGCCAAGCCCAAGCCGGCTCTACCCAGCTCGGTTCCGGAAAGTATGCGTTTACAAACGAGAAGCCAAAAAAGAGTAGAATTTGTTTTCGATCACAGTATCTTGAATGCTCTTACACCAAACATGCCCAAAATGACATTTGAAGGAAAAATAGCGTTTTACTTTCAAAACATCGTTTCCAGCAGGCATCCAAATGTGCCCTTAGTGGCAAACAGATCAAGGAATTATCTCTCAACTTGGGGTGGAAATTTAAAATTCCTAATTAAAATACGTTTTTATTTTCTCATTAAAACTTGAGTTTGCCTTTAAAAGTTTTTTTTTTCTTGAAAATTTCAGAGCAAAAAAATCTTAATTGTATAATTCCATGTGGCATAGATCCATCCGGAGTAATAATGGCGTTGCAAGACCTCATGAATTGAGGATGATAAATATACAGTTCAATGTATATACAATTTTATGAGGTTTAAAATTCAGTATCGATTGGATTCAAAAATTGGATTTTAGATTTGACTTAGAATATGACTTGTCTTTATTCTTATTAAAATTTGAATGTATATCCGATTTAAATTTGATCTGTTGATATGTCTAATCACACAAAACATTCTACCATCTTACATTGTGAAGGGGTTTGATTAGAGTTTGGAAGGTTTGATTTTGGGTCTCTCTTCCAAAGGGAGAAAAACTTTGACATTAGATTTGATCCGAGGCGATCAGTCAGATGGGCGAGGGAATCCTTCTTTGCTTAAAAGGTTCCCGGTAGGCACGCTCACGCCCTTGTAGACTCTCTCTCTCTCGCCAGCTCGTGGAGTAGCTTGTCTGTGGTCTCTTCCCGGTCTGGCCGATCTCTGAGGGCGTGACTATATGGACTCCGATTCGGACGAAGAGGAGGAGATGCTCCCTCCGATCAGCGAGAGGGAGGAGTGGCGCGACGTGAAGCCTCTCCCTCAGGACGATGGCCCCAATCCTGTTGTTCCCATTGCCTACACCCCTGAGTTCCGGGAAACCATGGACTATTTCAGGGCCGTCTACGCCGCCGACGAGCGTAGTCCCCGCGCCCTGAAGCTCACCACCGAGGCCATCGGATTGAACGCCGGAAATTACACCGTAATCTTTTTTACTCGTTGGGCATTGGGCTAATTGATAGTGAACTTCCTTTGTGGTCTTACCTTCTTGGGCTATCTTGTCTTTTTCTGTTTTGCTTTAGCGGTAATGTGCAGTTTTTTTTTATTCTGAAGACGCACATTTAGGTTTCCGGCCTAGTACTTTTGAGGTGATCATGTTGTTATATGACTTTGGTGGTTATTGGAGTTTCGTTTTCTGCTTTTCTTTTTCTTCTTCGTCCTTCTCCTTCTTCTTGTTGTTGAGTGTTGTTTACTGTGGCCATCTGAGGTATTGATCTACTAGATCAATTCGCGTGATTCTCCATTAGCTTGACATGGAAACATCAAGCGTGCTTTCTATAACACTTATGAATTGTTAGATACTAGTTGCTTAAAGGAATCCTTTCCACATTCGGTTGTGTGCTTTTGCCTCTTGTTTTCGTTATCAAGTACGTATTTTGACGCCATTTTGGTCCCATGTATACTTTTTACCCACAGATCTGGCATTTTAGGCGGCTTATACTTGAAACGCTCAATGTTAATCTGGACGATGAGTTGGGCTTCATTGAGAAGATAGCAGAAAGGAACTCCAAGAACTACCAGATATGGTGAGTTGCTCATATGTACTCTTTCTCCCAAGACCAGTGCAGACTGCAGTTATCTATTTTTACTTTATCTTTTTATCTTTTTCTTTTTGACAAAATGGAGGCATCCGGAGTATATGAGAGCCATAGGTTGCTAATAATCCCAGGTTCGGAATCCTTCTACAATATTATGGTAGCATGCTAGCTGTCAGCATGCACACAATAGAGGAGTAAACGTGATATATAGTAGAAGCCACTGAAAATTTCCATCCGGCATGAGGCCCACAACATAAATAAATTGCCCTAGGACCTCAACCAGAAACTTGAATGTGCCTTGAAAATCTCAAGAATATTTCATAGTGGTCTTCCAGGCTATGGATCCTTGCTTGCAAAGAGGGCCTCTGTATCCGTGAAAGGCTATTTTAATGAATTCATATTTACTACCTGTAGGGCATCTTCCACAGGAGAAAATACCACGTGAAGGAGCCAACTGTGGGCGCCTAGGCGGTGGCCCACCCCAACTAACTGAAAAAAAAAAATACATTACAAAAATTGAAAATTTTTAGTTGGGTAATGTATTTTTTAAATTCGGGTTTAGTTTGGCGCTACCCAGATAAGTTCGTTGGACCGTTTGGTCCGCCCTTGAAAAAATTCCTTGCTCCGCCCCTGTTTGCACTGTGGCAGATGGAGTTGAGGAGGGCCTACACGATACTTGCATCTTGGATTCCAGAGTGGCATAGACCTGAAAATACTTTGCTTTATCAAATTGGGTTGGACCTGCAAAATGGGTCCGCCAATGTCCCAAACGTGCCTTTCATCCTTTAAAATTCCTACACTTAACTGTCCTCTTAGCAGCATCCAGCTAGGGGAGTGGGGTGGATAGCCTTTTAGTTCCCTCTTTAGGGGAGTGGGGTGGATAGCCTTTTAGTTCCCTCTTAAATCTGGTGAGTTGAAGGCCAAGAGAGTCTGTTGATGCTTGCAGTTTGCTTGATAGCTGCAATATGAAGTCTGAGGCAGCTGCATTTCATCAATACAAAACTCATATCTTTTACATGGTTTGTTTCACTCTTGTGCTTACTGCCTGAGTGCAAGCATAACTTGTCTATGCTTGCTGTAAGGGAAATTGATCTCCATATAACTTGCAGGCATCACCGCCGTTGGACTGCTGAAAGACTTGGAAAAGGAGCAACGACGAAGGAGCTAGAATTTACTAGGAAGATACTATCTCGGGATGCTAAGAACTATCACGCTTGGTCTCACAGGCAGGCAAGAAGCTCTGTTTCTGATTTCTCACACTGTTGTTCTCTTTAGTAGTACAGTTGAAGAATCCGAGTTTTTGAAGCATTTCTGTTATTGTGTTGCTTTTTATTCATATGTTCCCAGGCATGCATTTTTTAAGGTTATTTTAGTTTTGCTATTTTCTTCTTTTACCTGTTTTGTGCATAGGGACATATGTCTTCATGTAAGGTTTCTAATTTTTTGAATCTTCATGCAGTGGGTACTTCAAGCATTAGGTGGGTGGGAAAATGAACTTGATTATTGTCATCAACTGCTTGAAGATGATGTGTTCAATAATTCTGCTTGGAATCAGGTAATTAGCTGCAATGTCTATACATTCTTGTCAAATATTTAGTTGCATTTGAATTCTAAATTTAGCCGTTTTGGCCTTTCAACCATGAATGCATGTGCTCACCTTTGTACGGTTTCCGTATTCATCAGATCCTTCATCCCTTGTTTCCTCATATATATTAATGAAATGATATCCCTGTATCTGTCTTTTGTGCTTTTCTTCCCTTAGTCTTTCAAATGTGCTCTATGTCCCCATGTCTAAGATCAAGATATGCTTGAGCACTTTACTATGATTTCTGCTTCTTTAATTTCAGTTTTGTGTTTGACATGTCCTGTCCATTTTCATGTCTGTACAATATCTTGGCTTTTTGTGATTTTTTTATGCAACTATTCTGCTAAACAGCTAAAGATCTTTTCTTATGATTTTATGCTTCATGTCCAGTTTTGGCCTGGAACAGAGTCCTTTCAATTTCTTTATCATTGTTATGTCATTTTTAATGCAAAAATTTGGCTGTATTACCTTTAGCAATAAGTGCCCAATTTGGAGTTGCTAAATGGGCTGAATAAAACCAAACATGTACTTTTGTTAAGTCCCGTTTACTTCAAAGGCCTCTTCAACCTTTGGCTTGTGGTTTTCCTTGAGAGAAGCCAAGCACAACCTGGTTCATACAGAAAAATCTTGTCACTTTTATTTTCTTTGTTTTTTTTTTGTGGGGGTGGGTGGGGGGGGGGGTGGAGGCAGCTGTCTTTAGAAACTTATTATATGTTATATATACATAAATATATAAGATATGATAGTATGATACAATATACATCCCATCAATCTTGTGCTTGGTGGTGTGGATGGACTTTTACGGTTTTACCTTTCCTCTCGATGCTATTTGGGTCCTTGTCAAATTTTCACCAAAATAGAAGGATGAAACAAAAGAATGATGATCAGGTCCTAGTGAAGTTTAAAGTGGAGATGAACTCATCAACCAGGAAAGAGAACTAACAAGACCTTTATATCAATGTTGTGAAAAGCGTATCGTAAGCCGTACCAGTCTGGCTTTAAGATATGCTGTATCGTAAAATATCGTAGCATACCGTAACCGTATCGTATTTAAAAATAATAATAATAATAAATATAAGAAATTCTCAAAAAATAAGAAAAAATCAATAAAAATTACTGTATCGTACATGTATCGTAGCTATATCATAACCGTATCGTACGATACAGTGCCTGTATCGTAACTATACAATACAGGTGGTGTATCGTATCGCATTTTTGAAATGCGACGATACGTACAACACTGTTTTATATCAATTACTTATAAGTTATATGCTAATGAAAAAGAATGATATGAGAAATAGATGGCACCAATCCTGCGGTGTGAGTGTTATCTCCTCTCGTCCTTAGTTATGGTCCTTATGGATAAGAGATAGATGGAATATTATTCCCTATTTTGGGTTGCTATTCCTTGAGGATTTACCTCTTGCTTAGGTAGTTAAAGGTTTTTGTTCAACTGTATTCATTCTTTAGAGAATTGGGATAAGCTTGATTTCATATTGAGGTATAAGAAGCTGTGAACATGAAAGTACAAATTGTGCATATGCATCATTTTTGAATTTCGATCTTTTCACCTGCTCACATAGATATGTCAAAAAAATATGTGCATTATCATTTCACCATACATCTTTTTTTTTTTTTCGGAAAAAGAAGGTTTGTGGCAGGTTTGAATCATTTTGACACTTGACTTGACACGTGTCTTGGATTCAGATGGCTGCCCATGTGGGTAGGCTTCATAGTTCATACCATTCAAATGCACAGATGGAAGTGCTCCAATATCGCAGACATATATACTGCTCGCTGTCAAAGTTAACCAAAACTCGTTTCTTTTCTACTTGAATATCTGGGATACAGGCATTAACATCCAAATATGAATCGTTCAGATGTGTAGAACTTGTACATGTTTGCTTGTAGCCTGAAGATTTAAAAGGTCCAAGGTTCAAGTATTTAGATCTTTGGCGGAAACTTGAAAGAGACATGTTAGTAGGCTGAGTGTTGGTATTTTCTATCAGTTTGAGTAATTATATATACTCTTCCAAGGTGATATGTTTGTTATTCTTCCTTATTCATGCTTTACTTTTAGATGTCATATGCATGCATGAGGTTCATTCTATTCAATTGTTTTTGTTTACGAAACACTCTTCTCAACAACAGTGACTGTCACCTGGACACTTGTGCAAGTCTCAGTATCGGATGTGTCAGGCTCTGACAGAGAAGACTAGAAACCAATGGACGTATGTCACGCATCTATAAATATGAGAACTGAAAATAACTGAGACTTGTGTGTCGAATTAGGTCAGAGGCTGACAAAAATGCTTTCACAATTTTCTCTTTCAATGTGGCATTGTGTGAAGTCAATTATTAGTATCAGTTCACATTGGGCTGTATAACCTTATTATAGACATTGTATTGTAATTGGCCCCTCCCTGAAATGATACAGGGGCTGATAGAGGGATCTAGAGATATGGGTCAAAATTTGGCCTGAATCAGCAAAAATGTTGAAAATTCGCTGATCTAGCCTGTATTGGTCCCTTTTTAATAAAGTAATAACAGATATTTTGTCTTAAGGTTTTTAAGTAAAAACCGTTTAAAAATGCCAATTCAGATTAGGTAGGTATGTTTGATACAGGCCAATATTCTTTATCATGTCATAAGGAAATTCATCTCAATACCAATTGTTGTTTGTTAAGAAAACTATTTACATCGCATCCGTCAAAAATTTTTTGGCTATCTGATCCACTGATTGGAGGGTTGGGGTAGGGAACACATAGGCACACAGAACTTGGAGCAGACCATCAAATCACTTCTATATGTCTGTCGTGCATGTCTATGAGAAGAAATAAGTAGCAATGTCAATGCCTGACATAGCTGGGTATGAAAAAGTTGAACCTCTAAAAATGTACTTTCCTATGAAGCAAAATGCCTTCTCAAGGTTAAAGGGTAGTAAACTTGGATTTTACCTTTTGAATCTTTTCCTGCTATTCCAGATACATGTTCTAATCTGTTATTTACTATTCATCAGTTTTGCTATACTCAACCTTCAATGGTAACCCCACTCTCGGTTCAGTTGGTATGGCTTTATTGAGTTGCCTCTATGCAAAAAGCGCATACATATGCGAAACTATGGCTGATTAGGTTTTTGGTTACCCACGCTGGTATGAGCCTGTAGCTAGCCAATGACTGGGTCTGAGTTTCCTTTTTTGTTTTTCTTGTTTTTCTTTCTTTTTCTTGATTGTGCTATCAATGATAGTCTCTGATAAACAACTTGATTATCTTCTGCAGAGATATTTTGTTATAACAAGATCACCCTTGTTGGGTGGTCTGCAAGCAACCAGGGAATCTGAAGTGAGATATACTGCTCAGGCGATTAGGGCTAATCCTGAAAATGAGAGCCCTTGGAGATACTTGAGAGGTCTATACAAGGGTGAAACTGAATCTTTCATCAAGGACTCGTACATTTCTGAACTGTGCCTTGAAATCCTGAGAAGAAGCACACACTTTGTTTTTGCTCTGAGCCTACTTCTTGACCTTCTCTGCTATGGATTTGAACCATCAGCAGAGTTTGCGACTTTGATTGAATCAGAAGGAGGTTCAAGTCAGTCCAACAACCTTGCGAGTACTATCTGTTCTATTTTAGAGAAGGTGGACTCGATGAGATCAAATTATTGGCGTTGGCGAAAAGGCCATCTTCCTCCTGAAATATGTTGAATCTTCAATTAGTTACAGGTGGAAAATATGGGTGCTGCGTGAACCATTATCAATCTGAGTTCTAGTTTTTGTTTATTCCTGCGTGATGGGTATTAAGGTTTCAGTACCGTGAAGGTTGCTGCCAGATCAGGCCATGTAGCTGGCTGTTCCACCAGTCATGGTTTCTTCAAATTATCTGGCTGATGCCTTGCTGGAGATTAACTGTGAAGATCAATGTGTATTGACCGATGATATGTACATGGGGACTGCTCAAGGCTGAATGTTGTACCGTTTAGAACATGTTACCTGATAAAGTTGCATTGATGTTTGTCCTGTGTTTGGCACTACTCACTTTCTGGTATTCATGACACAGAACTGATCATTGACGTCTACATATATTTCCAGGCCATTGTCCATTGTGGATGCATGAAACAACACAACTATGTGATGGCCTCTTAAAAGAAAGATTAGGCAGATAAATCTTGCTCCATTTGAAGATGGAAATCCAGACCTTTCATTGCACTTTGTTCCAACTTTGCGTGCAGAACATGGCCACCAAGCGAGCATTTATAATGCGAGTAGCAAGAACTTAAGGTCTTTGTGCTTCATTGAACGATACTACCTCAGGAGGACCTTCTGGCTTGCCTAACCAGCGGTGATGAGGCCCATGGCTTGTCTGATGCTGCCAGGCCGACCTTTTGCGTGTTCAATGTGTCAAAGCCCTTCTGCAATTGTTTAATATGCAAATTGCCCTGCAAATTTTTTTGTGACGTGCGTTGATAGAGCTAGAAGAACTCGATTGACAGGTAAGGTTATCTGCTGGTACTGTGAGCAAGATTTTCTGTATGGAAATCATTCAAGAACCTTCTTTTTCAGCTTTTGGAAAATTTTTGCCTTGTTGCTTTGTCCAGGGAAGAAAAATTAGCTATGGCATTGTGACAAGGATATTTAAGAGTGGGGGATCGTCTCTTCATTGCTAGCAAATGGGAATTAGACATATCTTACAAGATTGAAGCAACAAAGTGCTACCACTCTGGATTTGGCCCCTAAATCCTCCTAAAAGAGTTGTGGGACTGGTCAATATTTGAGAGCGTAGCCAATGACTTGAATGGGAAGTTGGGGTTTGTACTTCCATCTGCGATTTTGAGAAGTGGGTTTGCAAGATTAGGGGTGGAGTCCTAATTAGCTTATGTCATGAGCCTTCCTGTCATTAAGGGGTCATTTGGCAACATGAATATTCTGTGAGTATATTATGAATCTGCCCAAAGATGATATCAAAATCATGGAACATTATTTTAATGTTCAATGATCTGCCCCAAAGATTCATAGGAAACTCCCATAATGTCGCTGCTGCTGAATGACCCCTAAAGTTCAAGAGTACCAAAAAATTGAGGTATTTTGCTGTGTTATTACAACCCTTTTCACCTACTCCTGTCAAAATCTTTTGTTTCAAAACCAAACATCCACTACAGGTTCTGATGGGTGGCTGGAGGTCAGGTACTTCATTGTCCATTTCTGTTTTCAATGACAGTGAACTTTTGCACCCACATCTATTGTTCTTATTGAGGCGGTCTTTCCATTAGGATGTCATATAGTGAGAATCAAAATGAGCTCAACAGTCAGGCTGGTCATCGAGTTTCCTATAATTCAGTTCCTTATCAAATTTGAATGGCTCAAACATACGGCAGTTGGGATCCATTTGGATCTTCGCATGTTTTTTCTTTACCCATCCTTACGATTTTTATCCTTTTGTGGAACTGCGTCCATTCGGATCCTTTGCTGAATCGCGTTTCATGGTACTTATTATAACCTTATCCTACCCGGTCAGAATCAATCCAACTTGAGACCATTTTACCCACTTATGGTAACTTTTGCCAAAATGCTAAAGAAGAAGCCTTGGAACACATTTCTTTACGATATTATCTCAATCAAAAGACAGGATATTTTCTCAAACTGATAGGATTCAAAACATTGAGAATTAATCCAGCACATAAAATATTTATGAGGATTACCATGCATTTGTGCATTAATCTCAATCCAAACAAAAGACCCTATAATCTCTTAAACGATAAATAGATTTGATATGAAATTTTACCTATAAAAACTTGTCATTTTCCTGATAAGCCCTCCAAAAATTAGATCAATTAGTCATCATGAAGGCACAACTTTCTTCAAAATCAATCATGCAGTTAAAAACTATTTCGTACAGAGTAAAGTTTGACTGACCCCTGAAAATTGGTGCTTTCCAATTAGTGTTATCAAAATGTATAAGAAGGAATTGACAGGTGATCCAAACAAAGGTGAGGTAGAATCTAAGTTTCTCAGTCCAAGGCCCTACTTGCTCCACAACTCTCGTGTATTAATGTAACACCCCAAAATGTAGTCTTGTATATAAGATTGTCAAAATCTTGGGGGACATAAAGGGGTTGTTCAACTGTTAGTTATCTTGGTTGTTAGTTTTTTTTGGACCAAAACCGAAGCTGCTAGGAAGCGGGTTACTAAGGAGCCAAGCCCGCCCGATGTGGGAGTAGGCTGGGTCATTATAATTAAAAATCCAAGAGCTCTTACTGACTGGGAAGATCATATTCTGAGACATTAAGTCATAGTGATGCAATGACACAGTCTAGATACATAAATGATTTAGGCAAGTTGATGTACCAAAAATATATAATTCTGCAAGAGAGGACAAACAAAATTGCTTTTAAGGTCCAAACTCCATGGGTCGTACGTGCAATCACATGACATAAACATTAACATAAAAAGAGGAATGATACATAATAATCTTCAGACCTCCAAGTCAGCTGATCAAGTTTGGAACTTACTGATAGAAGAATTCATTTTTAAGCAATCATTTCACCGTTTATATTTTACAGCAGAAGCTCCTCGTCCCCGCAAAATGAGTAGATTTAGTTGCCATGCCGATTAAGCACAGAATTAGGACTACAAAACTGTGCCATTTGAAATGAGAGTACTATTTGGGTTTGCATAAAGCAGCAGAAAAGGTTTCATATCCAGCAGTTTTTGCTCTAAAGTGGAAACTTTTCAACATTCGTTGAGTTTCTGGACAATGCTCATTGATTGGATACAGTGACTTCTCTGAGGGGGATGTCTAAGGGTGACAGCTTCATAATATGCGAGTTCTTCTTGACAATCTTTGCTTTCTTTTTCGTAATGGCAATGGCTATGTCATTTGGGAAGAGATCACGAAGGACAAAGGCATGGATGACCGTTGTGATCAGTAAACTCGTAACTATGACAGAAGAAATGCAGGATAGAGCAATAGACAGAGCCAAATTGACGGCATGTGGAGCTTCATTTGTGTACTTAATTGTCGCAATGGAAGCGCCAGTCATCGGAAATGTGTAAGCCCACCATGCTAAGGAGAACCTGCACCATGAATATCTGGTATCAGACAGTGAAACCCAATCGATTGCGTGGACATCAGGATTTCAGAGCCAGAAAGAGCATGCCCAAACATAATCCATTGACCAACTTGATCTACTCGTTGTTCGATTGTCGGAAATGACTTGGAAAGGGATCCACTCTGGTCGGCCATGTATTTTGATTGCCTCCATATATGTGTGTGTCTGTGTGTGTGTGACTATATATATATATGGTAATTAAGGTTTTGTTTTAATAAGACCATATCAAATCCTGCAAATGTCATACTTGAAAGTTTTTTACCTGAACGTATGCGTTGCTTGGCGTAGTTTTCTCAAAAAACAAAGAAGAAAGAAACATTTAATGTGTTCGACATGTTTTCTGCTCATACTGGAGAGAGAAAAAAGATGGCTTATATCCAACTGAAAGTTGAGGGTAAAAGTTAAAATTTCTTCATCATGTTAATATTTTGATCTGAAGCGGTATTGTAAGTAAACAAGAAAAACGATGAACACCGTACATGTACAGAGTAAACAGAAACCCTGCAACTATTTGTGGGATGTATGTATATAGATCAGTTCTATATGTAATTGACTTGGCTCACAATCTGGTTCAGCATGGTTACTGCAAATTAGTAGAATTTCACTTCCACCAAGAACCCTACTCAACTCAGAGTTTTTAAACATCTGTTATATAGAATCTAGATCTTTAACCGCAACCAGTAGTAAAGTACATCATGACTTTTAGGAGGCATAATGCTCAAAAAGTCGTGCATAAGCATGTGAAGTAAACCATATTACTGAAAATGTTAAAATAAAAAAAAAATACCTGAATCCGCGAAAAAAGTTAATCCGGACTGCCTGCACATGCAACAAACAGGTTTTACTAGGATGTTAAACTTGAAAAGCATCAGCAAAGGCAAGATTTGGGAACATAGCACATGGCTTTGAATTTAGGCTATGAGGATTCATGAATCCCAAGGGTAATTCACTTGGGATCCTATGAGTCCATAGCAAAAACTAGTGCTCTTTTATGGACTTCATGATGGTCCTTTTAAGAGACCTGCCAATAACTCTTGACCCAAGAGGAGGGCAATCTTCCAAATCCTACAGCATGACCATTCTTCAAGAAACTGTATTAATCTGTGAAGAGATTTTACCAGAGACATGTAGAGAAACAACGCAATAAAATATATGATCCTTGAGACGTTATCGAAACTGCCATTGATCCGAGCCCACGCCATGGAAGCAACACTTGGAGCTGCAACAAACAAAAAGAATACCGGATGGAGCTCTTTGGGTAATTTCTCGTTGGTTGGCAACCTCTGGTACAGTGTAACAAATAGCACTGCATAGTGAGCAAAACCAATGGCGAAGAAAAACAGAGGCCCTTCTTTCAGTCCCATGGTAGCCCCCAGCAAAGCGCCGACAAAATTTCCGACTATAGAGAGATGATTCGATGGATTAGCAACTTTGGACAGTCTGCGTCCTCCGGACATCCACTGCCCATATATGTTGAGTTCGAGACAGAAAATCGGAGCCATCAAGAAGTACCAGGCCATGGGAGGCACGGTTTTCACCAGCAATGGAGGTAATCCCATTACTAAGAACAAGCATGCGATCCATGGCGCAAAGAAGAAATTTATACGAATTGGGTGATAGTACTCGCGACGAACAGCTTCAAAGTAGAAAATGATTTTCAGAGTGTAGATGGTGGAGATAAGTGCAACAATCGCAATAGAGGCAAACCAGAGAACCAGGTTTACGATTGGGCTTACATGTAGAAACGTTAACGATGGAGCGGACGATAGCGTTTTCCAGAGGATAGCTTGACTACTTAGGCCAAGACATATGCCAAAGGAAGAAATTGGGAACCTGAGAAGGAAAGGCCACTCCTGATCTTCAGGAAGGATTAATTCCTCAGCGTCCTGTGAAAGCAAGAAACCAAATCAATTTCATAGCCGAAGCTTTTTTGGCCTTTTCTTCCCACACGACTGAATGCATATGTATAGAGAAATTCTAATCTACCGTACGCCGGATTGCCCCTGCGGGCAAAAACAATTTAAACTCTAGTACTATGTAAGCAATTGCTGCACCATAAACTGTAGCTAATGCCCCTCTAGTAACTTTTTCAGGATTGGTTATTTATTTTTAACATCTATAATCCTGCAGTATTGAATTATATATATATATATATATGCTAATTTCCGTTTATGAATTATTGGGGTGCATCTACATCATGCATCATAAATCATCCTTCCAAGCAAAGTTCTAAAGGCCACATTTAGTTTTCTTCCGCTTTGTCTACAAGTAAATGTTTGGGATTAAACCAACTTTGGTTTACTTCAGAGGCATTATTTGTGGGTAAGCAAGTGGTTAACAATCCATCATTCTGAAAAGGAAAGTCCAAAGTCATTCTTTTGGGTTTAGACAAAAGATTAGCTTCATAATAGTCCATGTTAACTTTCTTGATGTGGTAAAAATGTTTCTTGATGTGGTAAAAATGATGCAGATCAATAGAGGCATCAGTGTCCTTCTAGGCATGTTCATATGAACAGAAGAGCAGAGTGATTTGCACCAAGAAGCAAAATCATTTGGTTTTCATCGTCGGAAAGAGAAAAAGAAATCCGAATATTTTGCTGTCAGGTCATACCTTAAGTCTATCTAGCTCAGGCCCATCTAAAGCATCAAAATATCGATCCACTGGCAGAACCTCAACTTCTTGTGGTGGCGGGCCCTCACTGCTTTTTATCTCTTCAACTGGTTTGCCTCTCAACATCGTTATCTGCCTCTCAAGCCTGCCGGAAAAGGTCTTGAAGGACTTGAAGGACTTCATGGTCCTCTTGTCTCTTTGTGAATCTATCAGACAAGAGCTTGGTTGATCAGAAAGCTGCAGTCGGTCTGCATTTAGAGTAGTATCTGCCTGCATGCGAACAGAATACGATTTTGCCTGCGTGGTCTGCCTTGGAGAAGCACTACGAGAAGAAGTAGGCGGCCCTGCTGCGAAGTTGGTAGAAGATTTATCATGGTTAACACTGACATTGGACATTCTCTTGTCATTCTCTGGGTTCAATCCCAATGGTGACGAAGGCATGCTAATAGAAACTGCATGGACCTGCTTTGAAGCTAAGAATGAAGATGATTTGGAGAATTGGGTAACTGGTGCTGAATCTCCTTCCATTTCCTTCAACATAACAAAATACACGTATTTAGGATTGAGGTAATGAAATAAGAGAAGTTGGTAGCTCAAAAATTTTGAATTCATGTATTCCAAATTGGCTTATGAATTAAAGAAAGCATAGGCTTCAACAATTTGGCCAGAGGAAACCAAAGCATAACCATGTTCTACAAAATACGAGAAAAAATTATATATCCTGTTCATTGACGATGAAGTATAAAACAAATTGCTGCCTCCAACGCAATAAATCTATCACAGCCCTTGAGGCCAGGTCTTCAGTTGAGAGCATTATGAAATTTGATTATGAGGAAGGTTGTGACTATTGAGAAGAAATGATACTTGGAGCCAATAGATTAACCACCTGGAAAGAGTTCCATCATACTAAAATAAGTTTACCAAGTCAAATATAAAAATTCAAATCTGAGATGCTAGGTAAGCTAAATGTTCAAAAATATGAGCCGATTTTTTCACAGCATATGCCCCTATAGCCAGATAAAGAAAAAGGATAACAAATGTTTTCAACTTGATGTTAAATCAATTTTCTTAAACGGGTACTTGAAAGAGTTGCTTATGTTGAACAAGCCTGAGGTCTTGCCATTAAAGAAAGAGAAAAGAAAGTACATAAATCGAATAAGGTTTCATATGGTCTTAAAGCACCTCAAGCTTGGTATAGCCAATTAACTGCATATTTTCATAAAAAAAAAGGTAGCCTACATAATATATCAAAGTGGAAAATAGCAAGCTTTTTCTTGTAACGTGTGTATGTTTTCATGTATGCTATTTCTTCAAAGAAATTGTGTAATCAGTTCAAGATGAAATGATAAAAGTATTTGAAATGTCTGACTTAGGTCTCTTGCGTTATTTTTTGTATCCTCAAATAATCTAATGACAGAATATTTGTGTCGCAAGAAAACTATATAAAAGGATTACCAAACAAATTCAATATAGATAAATGCAAATCCTACGCATGTAGGAGACAAACTGAAAATTGATTATGAGATAGTCAAGGCAATTGAAACATATTTTAGAAGTATGGTGGGAAACTTAATGCATCTGAGACATACACAATGTTGTATTATGTCATTATGTTTGTAGTTGTGTTCATTTCCAGATTTATGCATAAATCAATTGTTTATAATATTGAAAACTGCAAAAAGAATGTTGTGCTACATTCAACTAACCTCAAAATTTGGCGTTTGGTTTAAGCCAATCTCGCGTTGTATCATGTCAATGGTTCGTCTAATAATGATTAGGCATGTCCACTGGAAAAATATGAGTGGCTTTGTCCCCACACTTAGTTCTCATGTAGTGTCCTAGAGTTCACACAAGCATAGTTTTGCAGCATTTATCTTTTGACACAAAGTAAGAAGGTTCAACTATGGCATCTTGTCGAGTGATTCCGATGAGGTAAATCCTTGAAGATATGCATATTCAACATCAATCAACTGAAATTTTCTGTGACAACAAAAGCTACTGTGTTTCTATGGCAATGAGTTCAGTGCTACAAGAAACGATGAGGGCATATGGAACTTGAGCATCATTTCATTTCTGAAGCAGTAACAAATGGAACGATTACAGTCAAGAAATCCAACACCAATGACCAACTTGTAGATGGTTTTACCAAAGCCTTTATCCTACCCAAAAAAAAAAAATCTAACATTTAGAGAGTCGGTGGGGCAAATTAAGACGTAGTAAAGTTGCATAAATTGTGAATCGGTTACAAAGTGGTAAAAGTGTATTGAATAGATTAATGGTGTCGTAATAAAAACAGTGGTTGCAATGAATAGGAATTGTCTTGAATGATAGGCGTTTCGTTTTCACGTCATGACACTACTTTTTATGTATTCGTCTCCAACTATAAATGTGTGTTCGGTTCATCTTTGTTCCTAGTTCCTACAGTTTATTAGATCAATAGAAACTAACACTTATTGCTTTGCATTAGTGGAAATGTACAGAAGGTATTGAACGGGGCCTTACACCGACCCAACTAGCTAGAAGTGCATGCTACCGGAATTTGGCCATACTAAACACACAAGTTTACAAACACGACATGCAAAGCGCTATTTTTCCGCAGAACCTCCCCTACAATATCGTCACCGCAGTAGTGTTATCATCACCGCAGTAGTGTTATCATCACCGCAATTTTTAGACACTGGTAATATTTCGCCGGAAAACAGCTACATTGACGCAACGTATGGTACGTGTTGATGAAATCATTGCTTTTACCGATGGCCAGAAGGTCGCCGTCGATAAAAATGTACTTTCCGACATGTATTTGCCACTTGTTGGTGAAGGCCTATGTTCATTAACATCGTTCTTTGGACGTCAGTGAAAATCTATCTTTATGGACATCGTCATGATAAAAAGCTACTTTCACTGATGGCCAGCATCCCAGGCATTGGTGAATCCATGTTTTGTTTAGTGTTCCTCTACATCTAGAGCACCAATATATGGAACCATAAACAAAGAAAAGCATGACGGCCAGCATCCCATTCATTGGTGAATCCATGTTTTTTGTAGTGTTCCTCCACATCAAGAGCACCAGAGAGAAGACACTTATTATATTGGTTGGCTGGTGATGATAAGGAACAATCCTAAAATTCAGAACTAAATAACACAGAAGGGCTTATGGAACAAAAAGCTACGTATGTTTATTTCTATGAAAAATTTATGTAAGGAAAGCTTTCGCATCTACAAATTCTAACCGCTACTCAAATCTTGTGAGAAACGGAGAATATTTTACAGTTAAAATGCTATGCGTAAAACCTATTTGCATGGACCTCATGGAGGTGGTGATCCTTCAGCCGGGAGGGCTTAAAAGCAATGATATCATAGATCAGGAATCATAGAGAACGAAGCACCAGCAGAATAATGTTTGAAAAGTCTCAGAATTCCTTCAAACCTGCAATGGAGTTTGGAAACCCAAATGCGATTCCTTGGAATCACATGAACCTTCCTTCCAGTTTGTAGTCCTACCCTGAGAAGCCAATTCCACCATTTGAATAAGGAGACATTCATTAGAAGCAGGAACCATGAAAAAATATAACAAATTCTCAATGCACCACAGTCTCCAATTTTCCTTTCCACATGCAATGTATAAATTAAGAAAGACAGGTTAAATTTGAACAAATAAAGAGTATTCATACGACCGCTGATAACTGATCCGGCGTCCGCAATAGCGTGAAAAAAAAAAATTCTTCCTTTTTTTCCAATGATCTCTAGATCTCCCGTGTCCGATTCGGCCAAATGGTTAAAATGTTGACGTGATTTTCATTTTCTCTAAGGAAATTGCATTTAGCTTAATTGCATGTACAAAAGGTTGCATGAAAATTATTTGCAGCATATTAATTGTTGATTTTTTAATTCAGCATGAAGCACCATTACAAGAACACCAAGTTCTGAAGATGTGGGATTTGACTTACTTGTATGACAAACGAATGTTGGCAGGATACGCGAGAAGGAGAAGGAACTCAAAGGAATGCGCTTTCAGGATCCCAGCAGGCTGATCTGCTTTCTGTTTGATGAACAGCAACGCAGCTTGAACACAGCTAATTGAAAAAAGCTAGCTGGGCAATGATGTGCTTCAGTTGTTGCTACAATTTCTTCTTCTGTGGTAATTATTCTTTTATAAATTCGTAGAAATTTCTACGTTTTCCTGGAGCCATTTGATTTTGATTTGAATCTCAATTCTCATCAGCTTATGCCATCTTTCTCCATCTGATCTCAATCTCAACTGCAGTTCCTGCTTATAGAAATTCAATGCCGCCTAAGCATATCAAGGACACAGCAGAATTCCAAAATTTAATGTCCAAATCTGAAAATATATCTATATGTATTCAGCTCTGGACATTAAATTAAGTGATCAAATAAAAATATATTGAAAACAAAGAATACCAACCTGCAAGAGAAGGTTTGAGATCGACTACTGAAAAACTTTTTCTGTTCTTCTTTTCTTAAAACTGGATGTACCAAAACAGCTACTACGAACGAGAGAGAGATCGAGGGAAAGGGATAGCAGTCACCAAAACAGTAACTGCGTACCCGAAGGGAGAGAGAGAAGGCGTGACTGTTATAAGGATGGAAAGACTGTGCAAATTACGCGGGGGCAGTTAGTGAAAACGGAGACAGAACAAGGAAAATGAACAGAGAGTTGAAAATTTTGAAGAAAAAAAAAACGGAAAGAAAATGCATCACAGATATTTAAGGTAAATGAAGAAAATAAAAATATTTGGACAATACAAGTGTGATTGTAGCCAAAACAAAATTTCAACCTCTGATGCAAATAGTTGCTTTGTACGCTTTCCTATAATAGAGATTAGGTAATAGTTTATTTTTAGTTTCAAGGAAATGGTCACGATGTGCCTTATTTTTAGCTAATGGTTGGGTAACGGTTTATTTAATTGAAAAACAAAATATAAAAAAAAATAGTTGAATATATATATATATATATATATATATATATATAATTAAAAAAATTTATTTTGGCCGCTGTAAAAATTTTGAAACTATAGTTGGGTTCCAGCGACAAAAAATTTCTAGCTCCGCCCCTAGTGCCACCCCAGAGATGTGGTGGTTGGTAGGATCGGTCCTTGGATTGAGTGGTATGGGTGCCGACATCTTTCATTGGAGCTGGTTATATGCATCCCTCAGTGCACAAAAAATTGTGCACCTGGTGTGTAAATGACTAAAATGTTGCTGATTAGTAAAAATGGAGAATCATTTTATAATGAGGTAAAAAATTGTTAAAAAGTTAAAACACCAATAAGACATTTCTTTTAAAAAAAAATCAAAATACTCTAACTTCTACCTCTCTTTTCTTTGGGTGCTTATTTGTTGCATGCTCAAGCTCAAGATGGTGAATGCAACTCACTCGTATCGAGTTTCGGCTTTTACGAATAGTAAAATTTCACGAGATGCGGACATATTTTTAAAATTTTTTATAAAGTAAGTGGGCATATTAGACTTTTTCACAATTCCTCTTTACCTTTTTAAAAAGTCTTTTTTTTTATTTTAATAAAGTATTTCACCAATTTTTGGTGTACATTTTTGTGTTCACCTAACCACGTTCTCAAATTCACTCTCATTTTCTTCCTATCTCCAAAAAGTAACCAACCATTAACTATTTCAAGAAAAATTTCATGAAATAAAAAAATGAAAGGAAATTCGACATGCATCTATGACCTAGTAGGCCAGATTGACCCTAATAAATATTCTTTTTATTTTTATCCAAAATCCTCCTAAAACAATTTCAG
Organism: Nymphaea thermarum; assembly: GCA_011799765.1. Classification (NCBI taxonomy): domain Eukaryota; kingdom Viridiplantae; phylum Streptophyta; class Magnoliopsida; order Nymphaeales; family Nymphaeaceae; genus Nymphaea; species Nymphaea thermarum. The sequence goes on along the minus strand of JAANDH010000209.1, from coordinate 495,734 downwards.
AAGTCTCTAATTCATCCCGTACAGAGTTTTTCAACTTCTCTTTATTTATTTTTTCTTTACAAACTTTGAATTATCCAATCTTGTCAATGGTATCCACAGCCGCTGCTCTTTAAAAAAACCAAAAAAAAAAAAAAAGAAGAAAAGAATCTCTGGACCAAAAATGTCCTTACCTCTCGCTAATTCTCTCCTGCAACCACTCTATGTGGGCCCCACACTAAAAACTGAGTCACTACCAGGGCCCCACTCTGCCCTACTACCTATTTGATACTGCTTTACCTGCACAATTTCACGTATTTGTATAGAAACGCCTCACTACAAAGTATTTACACATTACTGCCACAATTAGGTACCAATGACCATCTGGTTCCTTGTTCCACCTAAAGTGAATGGGTATTCTCCATTCAACACTAGTTAAATTCTTTTGGCACACAAATCAAATCTTTTTTTAGCAAATAGGAGGATCTGATTCAAATCGGATATAGTCTTACCACATCTGCTTTTTCATATATTCATGTATTTGGATTTGGATTCCGATTGAAATACAAATTATTTGAATTTGAATCCAAAATCTGATTTCACAATCTAAATTCGACCTGAACCGACTTTCACTTTCATATTCAAATCCAAATTTTGAACCGAATTTGATTAGTTTTCCAAAATATAATAGCATTAGAGACATGATATTTGTTTCAAAATAAAGTTGATCCATCTGAATCCAAATCCAATCGGATGTCATTTCTTAAATGAATCCGATCTGATTCCTTAATCAGATATTAATTTTTTTTTTCATATTTGATTTTTTCAGAATGGTTCGGTCGGATACGTGATCCAAGTCCGACACAATGACATCTCTAGGAGCAGACATAGTCCTAGGGAGCAGAGGTACTAGCCTCAAGGTTTTACGCTACTAGGCAACTAATAAAGTCTCTTCGTCCGGCAGTGATAGAGATACATGGGGCCCGGTGTGGCGAGTGGGATCAAAATCACAATGTGGTTACTCAAAAAAGTACATAGGATGTCCATATGGAACCTAGACTTGTGACTCAAGTGTTTCTCGGCCAAAAAAATCCTGGCTTTGCCACTACTAGCTACGTGGAGTTTTTTCATGCAAAAAAAGAAAAAACTTAAATTACAATCTTTTTCATGCATATAAATTAGGGTTCTTTCCATATATACATCACATGCTATCCTACGCCATCATATGTGCCTTCTTGTATGAGGGGCACATGACATTCCTAAAGAAGCTAAGCATCCTTAATGGGAATAGAATAATTGCATTGATACCTCGAAAGGATTTCTATGTGGTCGCAAGCAACCATTATGATCCATGCCAAGCTACAGCCTGTCGCTAAATAAAAGCACCTTCTACTCCCACCTTTTGATGTTCATATGCTCTTTCTTATACGTCTCTTTCCTTGAAAGGAGTTGACAGTTTATCATCGTTCAAAATTGGAAAATCATTTATCCATCAGAACCTTGGCGTATATGTGCATTACAGTTCTTATTGTATCAGTTTAGATCTTTGGTGTTCATAAACTGTAAATCAAACCATGATTGAAATTATTAGAAAGGAAAGAATTTGCAGAAACAAAGTAAGCACAGAGAAAATCTTTTTTCTTCCACTACCCATGTTGTTTTTTAAACTGTTAGTTAAACTATTGAAATGATTAGAAAGGAAAGAATTTGCAGAATCTAAGTAAGCACAGAGAAGATCTTGTTTCTTCCACTACCATTTTGTTTTTTTTGAAAAAAATCTGCATGACAGAAACTGAATTTAAGTAGGTGGGGGACATTAGGTCGTGGACCCGTGGGAAAATCCACTCATGAACTTTGTTGTTGATGAAAATGGCTACGATACTTTTATTATTTTTAGGAGACATTGAAAAAGATGGTGGAAGAGAAAGATATGCTTCTTCAATGAAAACGAACGCATTTAAAAAGGTATTATACTATTTCTAGGAATTAAAAAATCATAATAAACAATGAAAAAGTTCATACCCCACACCACATCAGAGGGTACAAAAACCCTCGTATCGAGAGAGAGAGAGAGAGAGGGCGCGAGAGCGACAGTGAGACTGGAGAACACCACCATCTCTTGCCTGCCTCCCCTCTCTGTCTCTTTCTGTGTTTTTGGTTTCATTTTTTTGTGGGTCGTCCTCTGCTTTCGTCCCGAAGACATTTTGTTGCTTCCTGTGGGAAATCTGGGGCATTTTCTGAGGGATTTAGAGCTACCCATCTGCTCGGACGTGGTAAAACGTCTGGGGTTCTTTGAAACGGCTCTGCTGTTTGGGTATGTCGTTGCTCCACTCTGATTCTCTCCGTGGGTGTTCCCTTTTCTGTTCTTTTCTCTTGCTGCTAGTTCGTGTTTCTGATGGATCCGATGCATGTGGTACCAGCATTTGTTCATGTTGCTTCCTGTGTCTTTGAAATAATTGCTTTTGAGTGTTCTTTTGGCGTGTCAGATGTTCGCCTTTTGGCCGTATGGATAAAGTAGAGGCGGTTAGGTTGGATTTTGCTTGTTATGAGCATTTTATTGATCTCTGCTCAGTGATCTCCCCCATATGGTTAGCATCTTACCGACGTAAATCTGTTTGCGCTTAGACTATTTAGTTTTCCACCTGGATCTTTTCCTTTTAGATGGTGGCGTGGGGTTTAGGTTCTTTTTCAATGAGAAATAGATGACGGGTGATCACTTCTTTCCCGTTGTTTGTGTCATGACTTCTGAGTAGTGTTGAATCTTTTTCTTTCTCGTTCATTTGAGTTATTTTTTCTCATTTATTTCTCTTTTATGATTGTCTATAGGGGTTTTCTTTCTTACGTTTTTCGGAATGGAAGGTGAGACTTCTTGGATGCCTAGCCGTTTCAGCGGAATAGGAAGAGAGATGATTGGGGAGGATACATTCCTAGACAGCAATGATGAAGTTGGGGTTGATCTCTCTGCGGTCTCTCTTGATTTTCTTTTGCCAGATGATTTACTAGAGAGAATCCTGGCCTGTTTGCCTATAGCTAGCATTTTTAGGGCAAAGTTAGTCTGTAAAAGGTGGTTAGAGATTGTCAGTTCAGACAGGTTTTTGTGGCATTTCTCAAGTATTACATCGCACAAGCCATGGTATTTTATGTTTACGAGCAATGAAGGCCCGTTCGGATTTGCATATGATCCAATTCTGAGGAAATGGTACAGTATACACCTTCCTTGCATTGGTTCCACTAACTGGTTCATTGCGTCTTCTTGTGGGTTAGTCTGTTTCATGGATAACAGCAGTAGGAGCCAGCTCTATGTCTGTAATCCTATTACCAAGATCTCTAAGAAGTTAGAGGTGTCTTCCGAGCTTGAACAATTGGACTATAGTGCCCTTTCTATGTCTGTGGACCTTCAGTCCAACTCCTATACTATCGCAGTTCTGAAATCTAAGCAGGTTCCTGATGATTTTCTTCAGTGGAATTTGTCAATCCAAGTCTATGATTCTGATACGGAGTCCTGGGTTACCTCTGTGACAGAAGTTTTGAGAGGATGGAGGGGAGGAGATGAGAGTGTTATCTGCAATGGCATTTTCTATTTCTTGATTTACTCAACTGGTGTCATGGCTACTTCCGAGTACCGGCACAGATTGGTCATGTATGATCTAGCAAGTAGATCGTCTCGCTTTTCCTTGATGCAGAATTTGATTTCTGTCCCCTGTCCTTTAACTTGTGGACGTCTGATGAATCTCAAGAATAGATTGGTAATGGTTGGTGGGATTGGTAAACAAGACAGGCCTGATATAATCAAGGGGATTGGGATCTGGGTACTGGACAAGACTGAGTGGCAGGAGGTGGCTCGTATGCCTCACAAGTTCTTTCAAGGATTTGGGGAGTTTGATGATGTTTTCTCTAGCAGTGGAACCGATGATCTCATATATATTCAGAGCTACGGTTCACCTATTCTGCTTATATTTGACATGAGCCAGAAGCAATGGAAATGGTCACAGAAGTGTCCAGTGAGCAAGCGTTTCCCTTTGCAACTTTTCACAGGCTTCTGCTTTGAGCCCAGGCTCGAAGTTGCCCCTTAATTTGTTGCGGTGCTTGTTCTGGTTGCTTAGTCAATGTCTTAAGGGAAAGGATGCTTGAGGGAATTGCACTAAATACTGAATACTCTCAGCATTCTTGAGAATGATAATATCTATCGCTTCTGACATATTCGTTGTGTGGGCTATCTGGTATAATTTTGTAAGATCATATATGTCAATCTACAAAAGAAATGCTGGTATCCCTTTTCTTTTTCCCATTCCAATTTGGTTGGGGTTGTAAGGGCGAATTGGTTGGAAATTATGCAATTGTGCAGAGCCTTCAACCTTGGTATCAATACTGCGAGGTTCCTCTCCTGTTTTGTGCAGCTCATGGTGGCAAAAATTTATGTGAGGATTGGTTCCCTTTGGCGTTCGCTCTACGATTCTCTGTTACTATAGCTAGGAACACAATTTCGGTTGATTCCAAGGTGATCAAATTGCATGCTTGCAGCGCTCTATCTTGTGCTGAAAAACTGATTTGACTCTTGAAGTTCGGCATTCGCAAGACTGTATACGTCAAATTTATAAGTCATGGTTTGTTTCCATCGGTTTTTTAGGAGCTTACTGTCATCTGCTGCAAATTTTCCTGCTCCGCGCTAGTGACTTGGGAATTCTGGCAGTGACTTGAACCTTCCATTCTCATATTTTAGGATCAACTGACGTTCTCCACGATTGAGAATCTTAAGAGTAGACGGGATCTGATAATTCTTGAGAGTAGTGAAACCTTCCCCTCAATATCCAAAGAAGACTAAAATCCTCCTCTCAGAACAAAACCAAACAAATGGTTGCGTGAGCAATGTTTTTGTTATGTATGGCCATTTTATTTCTTGAACGCAACAGAATCTCACAATTGACAACTTGTTCAGATTAATGTAATCGAGTCCAAAGTTTGACAACGGAAAGGGTAGCAATTTAAACTTTTTAATATTAAAAATTAAAGTAATAAAAATTTAAAATAAGAAAAAAGAAAAATATAACAAAAACTTTTAGATATTACGATCTGTAAAAAAATAACAAAAGAGGAAACATATGATACACTTAACATGTTTATGATGAGAATTTTTTTTTTTAAATTAACCGGTTCAGTTGCTCTCAATGATAAAATCATTACTAAATAAATGGGTCAGTATGTGTAGGCGTTGCTCCTTGGGGTTATAAAATCCGAAAATGTCACTTGGAAACTTTGGCATAAAACTGCTATGAAAAGTCATGATAGCCCTAACTTTTTGAGCAAAATCAGTCTTTATTTCTCTGCCTATTTTCAACGTATACGAATGCCTTTGTTGTCATACTAGAAAATTCAATCGGTTTGTATTGCATCATAACGTAAGATATTGAGTGTATCATAAATTAGACCTGGTACAAGCACAGTTAGAGGAATGGACCCAGACTCCTTGCAAACCATCAACCTGTTAACTATAGTGGCTGATTAGTGGCGATTCTGGATTCAGTGCAGCTTATTTCATGGCTTTTTCCTTATAAAAGACGAGAAAAACCAAATTACAACATGACCGCAAAAGGCTCAACTTTACTGTTTTTTGACAGGTTCACCTCAACCCTGACAATATAAAAAACAAAGCTTTTCAAAATTAAAAAAATCATGGAGTGCATGTGAACAAGAAGGGCGGAGAAAATCTTGGCCTTGCTGGAACAATTAAACAGCCTTCATTTCTTTTGTTCCGACTTCTTACCAGAGCCCCTTCCATGCCTGACATTGCAAATGGGCCAGTCCTCATTAACTTGGTATAGGCTAATTGCAGGATGAACCTTGAGATCCTTCATCACCAACTTCTGCCCCACATCCAACTCACTTAAATCTACATCAATATATGGGGGGACAATATCAGCTGGGCAAAGGAATGGGACTGTCCTCCTAATTGTGTTCAAATAAGCCCCTGTAAAAAGGACAATCCAGTTGGTTATTGCACAAAAATGAACAATGCTGTCACCGACAACTATGCAGTTAGCACCAAAAATACAGGTCAAAAGGTTAAGCAGTGTTTTGAAGGTATGCACTAATACTTGAAACAAGAACAATAGCGTGCGGTCGAAGTAGAAAGGATTCACTGTCATTTTGTCTGAAGCAACCACAAACGGTTGGTGTTGTTTTAAATTTGCTGGTAGCCTGGTTGAGATTTATTAAAACAGAAGAACACACTTACAAAGCCAACATAATGGATCCAACATTTACCAAATAAAATCCTTAGAAAAGAATGAACAGATAATCAATACATCAGTGACAACTGTTCTTCAAATAGCATCAAGTTCTTTTCAAATGACGAAACAATGCTCTAATGCATCAATCATCTGAGATTTGAAAGCATTCACTAACTGTTAGCTAGGAAGACGTTCATAATTCATATAACATGAGTGTTATCTTCCGTACTCTGTAGAATGAAACTGAGGAACCTATGAACAAATTTGGGATGCTAGTACAGAATTCTTCTTTTATTTAGGGAGCAGTAAGCTTGGGTTAGACAGATCCCTACCAAGCACAATATTTGCCATTAGATTATAGGAAATATGTCCGAAGAAAACTAGTTAATCGACAAGATATATCACATAAAAGAATTAGCACTAATAGGAATACAAATCACTAATCAGTATAATAAAAAATCAGCCTGAATCAGTTTTTCGTATTTGAACCTATGGCAAACCGATTAGATGAAGTGGCCAATACCACATGTTATTTTTATATTTCAAATGTTTTTATTCCTTTCTGCTTATTTTTATGTAATTTTTCACTTTATTTTTTAAAAAGATGGATTAAACAAATACTTTTTGCCAACCAACTACTGAATCAGCTGAATCGCTGCATCAACTGATTCACTGAAACAACAACCTGGCCAATTTGAATAAGATTTTGATTTTTATAAATCTCTTGCAAATCATTTTGGGCAGTCAAAAGTTTAACAATTGGGATGTAAATCATGACATTATCCTGAGGAAACTGATGAAAGAATGAGTCTAGGTCATTCACAGAAGAACAAACACAATGAAAACCTGTATTCTTTCTCATGTTTCTACCATGGGATGAGCATTATTTTAATATCTTGAAATGAAAAGTTAACCGTACCACTTTCAGAAAAAAAGGAAAGGAATGAGTTAATACAACAGCATATAAGCATTTTTTTAAATGATAATCATAAGCTGCTATTCAGAGTCAAAGTAACAAGAACGATGGATTTGACTTAGGCTCTTAGCACTTGACAGTGTAAATGTCAAGGATGAATTTGTCAATCACAACAACACACTGATAATGTGTCAATCAATATTACTTGAGGATGAAACTGCAAAAAACCTGTGTTTTTAAAAGCACTACATGCAGCCTAGGCAGTCAGTTGAGCCTAGACCCTAGACGTGACTAAGTGCTTAAGTGGTTGAGAAAAAAAAAATGCAATTTTAGTTTTTGAAAATGACAAAACTGAAGCATTTCTCAATTAAAAACTTATGATTACCAACTTATATAACAACGAAACAGTCAAAACACACGTTAGGAACTTAAGATTCACATCAGACATTCCATAACATGACAATAAACATTATTAAATGTTTGAAAGAGCAAATTCAATGAAGTAGAACAATTAAACTTTAAAGGTTATACAGCATAAAAGAGATACAATTTACAATTTTACCACTGCTTTGCAACATTCTAGAGCATGCAAAAATCTTCTAGTTTGCTAAATACCAACTATTAAATTTTTAATTTTAATTTATAAATTTTAAGAGCTAAAGTGCAGGATAAAGTTACTGATATAATTATATAAAAAGCAGTTAAAAACCTCAAAAGACATAAAAATACTCAAGGTATAAGTATAACAATAATGAAATATAATCATAACTATAATTAATAATTACAACTAAAAATAAATAATTACATGTTTTACATATACAAATCACATGCAACACCACAAGAAGAAAAGAAAATTAGCATAAAAACAGTAGAAAAAAAGAAAAAGTGATACTTCAGCTAACAGAAGAAAAAAAAAAAGAAGAGAGGCAAAAGATGAAACTCAGACAGGAAAAAGGAGAAAAGGAAGAACATAGAGAGAGAGAGGTTGTTGGGAAAAAGAAAAACTTTAGGTTGTTGAGTGCCTAGACATGCTTAAGCACCTTAGATGAAGAAGAGAGGCAAAAGATGAAACTCAGACAGGAAAAAGGAGAAAAGGAAGAACATAGAGAGAGAGAGGTTGTTGGGAAAAAGAAAAACTTTAGGTTGTTGAGTGCCTAGACATGCTTAAGCACCTTAGATGGTCCTCTATGTGTTTTCAAATGGCAAGTCCTGTAGGAACAGCCAGCACAGAAGACCAGGCAAGACTAGGGGCCTAGGCACGCTAAGTGGAGTTTCCAACAACATAGGAAAAGCAGGAAAGAAAAAAAAAACATATACACAAATAGTTCAAAAATAAAATGGCGATAGATGCTTTACAAATTAACATAATCTTTGCTAATTAATTTGTTAAGTCAATAATTAATATCTACAGTTTCAAGAAAAGTGGCACTATCTCAACAGAATATAAACAGTTAAAACTTAAAACCAGCAAGTGCAAACTGAGAGCAAACCTTTGTAAAGAGGGTTTCCCTAAGTTAGATAAGATGTAAAACCGAGCAAAGGATGCATCAAACACTTCATACAGTTTCCATGGAATTAAAATATCAACCAATATAACTAACCTTTTCTTAGCCCAGGGCATGCATCCTCTCCTCTGTATAAAAGTGGGACATTGACCTTAAACTTAGCGCCTGAAGGGGCCCTCATGAATGTAACATTAAGTACTTCATCTGTGCCCGAGTGTAGATGCATCTAAGGCAATCATCAAATAAACATTCTAAATTAAGACAAAGGGACCAAAAAATAATCAATGGCATCAGGCAACTAGATAAAATGTGATCCTAAACATTAAATCATGAAATGCTAGATAGAAAGATCCATCACAAGACATGACTGAAGCAATGCAATTGTATTTTTTCGCCAGAAAAAAAAAAGAAAAAATAAATAAATAATCAACTGGGAAAGTTAAGAATCTTAAGAGCCAAAAAGATGGTCATCGATCAGATACAGATACCTCACAAATAAAGTTTGGGAAATTTGGTCTTGCCAACAATCCACTATCCATGTGGCTAAGATAAGCGAGCAAAAGAAACTATTTGTTGACAGAAAGTACACCGCGAAAGAAACAACTAAATATCAGCCCTTCCATGAAAATATTATGAACCAAAAATATATGTTTAGCAAAAAAAATGTACAGAAGGAAAAGAGATCATATGGAGGCAAAGTTGGTCAGAGACAATTTTGCCCATTGGAAGCACCTGAAAGAGGAAATAATTTCAAATAGCAGAAAAATCAATCCTGTGAATGTGCAGATTGGTGAAAGGAATATGAGAGAATAAATGTCTAGATCTCCAACACTAAAAGTCGGTGTGCATATACATGGATTGAAACATGAATAGCACATAACAAGCTTAGTTCTCAAGTAGCGGAGACAAAATGTAATTTCACATCTGTCCACATTTTAAATCATGTTTCTGTTTACAGATTACAGAAGCATCAATGTCTTCTGCACTGAAATTATCATTTGATTGTTACAGATTCAAATGATACCATCCTTTATTCCATATGCATGTACTAGCAATTTGATACAATTTTCATGTTTCTAAAGTCATGAATAAACTTATTAAATACAGCTGACTATGAAGTATCAATACCGTTTTCCCTAGATCTGCATATTTTTCTCAACTGAAACATTTGGTTATTACTAAACCAAATTTATTGCTTAATAGTGGTACTCTTGATTAAGCCTGGGCATCGGGCCGGCCCGGCCCAATTAAATTTAAAAATATATTTTTAAATAAAAAAATATATAAAATACAATTAATCACAACAAAATATTATAAATATATATATTAATAAAAAAATAAAAAAACTCATTATCGGGCCCAGCCGGGTTTATTGGGCCGACCCGGGCCAACCTAATAAATTATTGGGCCCGCCTGGGTTCCTTATTTCCGGGCCCGGGCCCAAGTCGGGCCGGGTACAGGGTCCCCGGCAGCGGCCCGGCCCGGTGCCCAAGCTTATTCTTGATTGGCTATATACTGGTTAAACATCTCACCATATTAGCTCAAAAGCATGTCTCATATACTTCAGAATGTCAGGCTCAAAGAATTATTTCACTGACGGGGACTGCCACATTACTCTTTGTATAATAGTAAATCTCCTTTGCTCCTGTTTTCATATGTTCAATCAGAGGAAATAAAAACTAATATGCTTCCTTCTCTAAAGATGTCCATTTCAGCATTTTAGGTGATGATTTTTCCAATAAGACTTGAGTGACCATTTTAAGATGGAAGAATGAATTTTTTGCCTTTAACTACTACTAGTGCATATTTCCTAAGAGAGAACAGTAGAGAACATGAGGCAGCCATCTCCATGAACACACAGGTGGCAGGTGAAATTTTTCAAAATGGTAGCATCATTAATCTGTTATCACTCAGATACACAACCAACATGGTTAGATATCTGACAGGTTAAAATGCCTATTTCTAATTCACAAATAGGTCTCCCACCAATTGGATCTGAATCCAAAATAACAAGTTTCTTCATGCTGTGAATCTTTTAATGCATGTCAATCTCTTGTTTCTCGAACCTTTTATGAGTAAAATTGTCATTAGATTTCCCTGATCTCACCATTGCTTATCATGGTTCATGTCTTATTTGTGTTTAAGCTTAGTTTACATTTTCTTATCTGATGAATGCACAACAATGGTCACAAACATCAATGTCCAAAAACATGTCGAGTCAACTCTCAGTAACTCAGGTAAGTCAGATCAGATCGGCCTCATACAAAGTAAACCCAGCAGCTAGACTTGGACTGAATACAAACTGGTAAAACTCGTCATCAACTTGATAGACTCAAGAGAGCTGTGAGTCGCCAATGATTTAGACAAGTAATGTTTGATTCTCCCACAAAAAAAAAAAGACAACTTCTTCATGTAACTCCTGCCATGGGATATTTCAAGAGTTAGCATAACTCCTGCAATGCGTGCAGTGGCAGAGTTGTAAAAGGTAAAAAAAAAATTATTATTGTTCTAAATAATTAAATTACTTGAGGGTTTCATTTTCCTTCATATTTCTCTCCTTGAAATCCCAACCATTGGCAAAACCCTACAGATGGCAACAATATTTTTGGCAGCCAGTTCTCAACTCAACAACCTGTCCAGACTCTAGCTTGAAGAATGCCTCCATTGACCAAGTCACCAAGAAACTCAGTTATGTTTTGCTTTCTCTTTCTTTATTTCATGTCAATTTCTTGGTTTTCCTTTTCTGGCTATTTCAAAAACCAACCAATGTTTTCCAATCTCTCCCCATCTCTACTTTTCCCTCCTCCTTTCTGTGTTTTTTCATTAACCAACTTAACAAGAAATGGTTTTCAGGCATTTCTTCCTCTCACTTTGTATGTTCACTGCCCCCACTGTCCTTATGTATTTTATCCAACCAAGTAACCGGTCTCTCTTTGCTTGCATTTCCAACATTTCTAAGTCTCTCTTCTGGCAACCAAGTAACCTATCTCCCCCCGATTCTAACTTCTGTCAGCCCCTCTGTGTCTTCTACAACCAATCAACTCTTGGTGTCTAACTATTTAGTAGCAAAGATTGTTCCAAAATTCCAAATGCTACATGCCTATAAAGCATGAGTGCACATAAACATGCAAGCCTGGATGTATACAAGGTCATCTAAAACATAAAAATTTCTATAGGCTATTTATCAAAGTAGAAATTCAATGGAAAATACATTTTATATGCAAATCTAAACCAAGGAAACCCAGTAAATCTAGAACTTTTCACATGCAAACCTGAACAAACCAATAATAATAATAATAATAACAATAATAATAATAATAATGAAGAGGGTATATGAAACGCCAGCTACTTCACTATGAAATGGTGAAGGGAATTCCATTGCATCTTAGGCATAGATGAGTAAACCTCCACAAATGAAATTGTCAATGCATGAGAATTTTCTTTATAGTCATGGAAGTGACAACTCTGATGCAAATTCATTTGTGCAAGGCATTTATTCAGTACTTCTCGTGAACTGGAGGCAACTCCAAGATGATCCTTCTCTTAAAATAGGCAAAAAGCCAAAAACTGATCTTTGGGTTAGAAAAGGATCCTAGGAAAATGGGGACAAACGTTTTCCTTAAGGGCTTGTTTGAGATACAACAATCCTAACTCATGGATCTGATGTGGCACAGACTTGCAGATGTGGCAAGGGGTGTTTTGTCAAACTAAGAATATCAAGTCAGACTTAAGATTCAAACTGTGCTATTTTACATTGTCAAACTTTCTGATCTAAGACCACATGGGGAATCTAATCTTAACACCATGGCCTTCAAAATCTGAGAATCTTTGAGATGAAATTAGATCTAAAGTAATCAAACACCCGTTACTAAAGCTTACAGTTTACTTGTTTTCACAGTTTGCATGTTCTGAAGGGTGACCAAACTCGATCTGTTTTCAGCATTAGCCTTGCACATGAGGGAATCTGAATGGAAGAGCGGATTGAAGGACTAGTTTACTATGTTGATGGTGCTACATGATGGGAATTCATCATGTGACAAATAAGGCTACTCATGCTTCCACAGGAGGAAGCGTAGTCCTGTCGTACATAGAGCTAAACCTAGCAGCTAATGAGTAATTGTCACTGTGCATGTCATCATGTTGACCGTCAAGCATAGACAGCTATTACAAACTTGAAAATGTCCACGCATCCAAGGTTATATTCGGTGGATATCTCTAAGATCGATACACGCATGAACAGAGGGAAGGCCTCCATAAGGAGACAATTCCACGAACCAAGCATGCCTTAGGCAACAAAATTTGTGTCTAAATTTGTTTTTCCTTTCTCAGACAGCCATTTGCCATTCTTTCAACTTGAACCTACGCTAACAACAGATTCACCATTTTCAACGAGCATATTATGGGCCAAAAAAATAAAACCAGCACCCAATAGAATGAAACCATATACATCTGTGTAAAAAGTGAGCGAACACCCATCCAGCATGTCCATGGAAAAAGGACATCGCAAAGAAACACAACAAGAAACAGTAGCAACAATAACAATCATAACAAGTCCATCAAACAGTAAGAACAACTTCTTGCCCATCGATCAGAAAAGCAGTGTAACTTGTGAAATTGCGATACTCTCCAAACTAGCAAGATCCCAGCTTATCCGATTTAAAAGGATAATGAGGCAGCCCCAGTACCGTTCTTTGATTTATCCACATTAGTAAGGCCACCACTTTCATGCCCACTTATCAAGCAAACAGAATACGAGAAACTGCATTGATTATACATTGCAAGTTCCCAACTTATCCCACGACAAATGAGTGCCCTATATAGCCCCATTTAGTTCAACTAAATCAATGCCTAAGTCTTATCTACACTAAAACATTTATTCCATTACTCACAAGCACCAACCACGCCAAAAACCACTATTAACAACACCGAAAAAAGGAAAATCAGACGAAGGACCATCCACGATCGAGGGCAATACCCGGCGCGGTAGAACGCGGACTTTCTCGATGATCTCGTCGGACTCGAAGTCGGGGCGGACCTCAAGATCGAAAAGGCGAGAGAGGAAGAAGGACTGACCCAGCTGCGTGATGAGCTTCTTCATCTGCTTGGTCTGAACGGATATGAGGCGCTTGTTGCCGCCGTGCTCGCCGTCTGCCTGCTCGAAGACAATGCTTGGAACACGGCCGGCCTTTCTCTCCTTGGCGGAGATAAGGCGACCGGACTTCTCCCTCGGTATTCCCAGGATCGTCTCCGAGTACTTGGGGTCGGGCTTGGGGAAGCCCTCAAGGTAAGTGAGAGGCACGGTCGTCCCATCGGAACACGGCGACGGCGCCTCGGCGAGTGATTGCGAGAGGAATCTGAGGCCGATCGACCGCCGTAGCAGCGTTGGAGAGAGCCGCATTTGGAGAGAGGGAGAGAGAGCGAGCGAGAGAGTTGGAGGGTTTAGGAGGGGCTTTTGCTTAGAAACTATTTGTCGTTATCTTTAAGTTGCCATATTTCGAGAAGCAGAAATGATGCATTCAAACGATAAAATATATTTTTTTCTCGTTCTGTCTCAACAATTCTTCAAGACTACAGAAATGAAGCAAGTGTTTTAGTAGTGTGACGTGTCGATTGCAAGACAATTTTGAAGATATTTTACATTTTTATTTTAATTATTTTATTTGCATTTTTCATTTTTTTCTAGTACATATGTGAAACATTTTCATATTTAAGTGGATGAGTTAATGTACATTCCATATTTATTTTCTTTATATCTTCGCATTTAGAATGCAACTCTAGAGCCAAACTATTATTAATTACACATTCAACCCAATCAATTGCATGTTTATAATGCACACGCTGTTTCCAACATAACTTATGAAGAGGAAACTAATGTAGAGGGTGTGTTCAACGTAGATTTGGCTCCTTTATTCATGTCGAATGTAATTTTAATCCAAGGGCCTAATTTAAGGGGAGAAAGAATCTTGGTGTATGGTGAAGATCATCCCTTTTATGAATCTAATTTTAGCACGAAGATACTTCTAAACAGATCATTTTCAAAATTTTTAGCCAACTATCATACAAGCAGCAGAATAATTTTAGAAAAACCTGGACTAAGATCAAAATATAAAAGCCTATTCTTTTTCTAATAATAATGTTTCTAAGAGAAATAGCTAGATCGAAACCCTTATGTAGCAAATTGAGTGGGAATCATTTGGGTAGTTTGATTTTAAGCAGATCAAAAGTGGAGTTTAAAATTGAAAATATATAAAAGCTGTTTTTTAAGGTTAATCTTATCGTTTAAGAAAACAAATCTGCTTTCCTCTTTGTTTTGCTTTCTCTCTGTTTACTAAAAAAACAGATTGACCTCCACATTTTTAACATAATCTTTACATTTGATCTGCTTATAATGGATGATCCACACGATTTTCCATTAGGTCTCGTGGATAAAAGTTTGGTAGCTACCTTCTAAATTTTCAATGAATTGTAATCCGGAGAGCTTGCCATATACGAAACAAATATGTTATCAATGAACCCTAAGTTTATGTTCAAAGGTTTGTCCATTGGTTCCAACAATTTTACGACAAATTATGTAATCGGTTGGCAGCGGATTTTATCTGTATTAGGTTAGTTCAAATATTTCTTAGTTTCAGTCAACAACATATTTAGATTGGCATATAACAACATGCTGAAGACTTTGCATGTAATTATATCTTCATGCATGTGAAAACTGAATGTCTATCAAAATTCGACAATAAGATTCACATCCGATCCAACTACTTGAATTCTGAAATAATTAAATTTTATTCTAAACATTGTCTGAACTCTCAAAGGCTAGTCCGTTCCCGAAGATTTATGTAAACACAATTTTCTTTTACTTAGATCGGATGAATTGGGTTCATTTCGGTACTGGCCTGCCGGGACGCACCCGATCAATCGTCATTCAGCGGGAGAGAAAGAGAGAGACACAGAAAGAGAGGGAGAGAGAGGAGAGAGAGATAGAATGGCGGCAACCTTCTATCGCCGGACGGCCTTCTCCTCGTTCGTCTGCCCCGACCAGGTATGCCTCTGCTCTTGTCATGACTACCCAAAGCTTCCCTCCCTGGAACAGCAGAGGCCACGGTGGCCGGAATCTGGGAGGAACACCTTCGGACTATGCACCAGTTTCTGTGGTTTCCGCCAGAAAATAAAGGTCCCAAACTCGGATGACGTTGGGGATATATAAGCTAAAATTAACAACTCCCTTTTCGCGAATTTGATGCGTTGGGATGGTTTCTTTGTGCACTGCAGGCTTGAAGGTGTCCGTTAAAGGTGACGGATGGCTTCTATAGCGCCCTTCCTGCTAGAAGATGGTTGGAAGTCCTTCACTTCAAATGCACTTGAGACTTGACTAGACGAAATAGATGAGCTTTGATTGGCCTTTAAACTGATAGCCTGATGCCCTTTAGGTACGCGTGCTGCTGAGTTTCTGTGTCTCTGTCTCTCCCTGTCTTACATTTGTATGTATAATGCACGACTGGTTCTATGTTCATCCCTCTTTTCTGCCTAAATGCTTGCAATGAAATTTCAGGCACCATGTTTGTAATATGTTCTTTTCCGCATGTTTACCTGCTTTGCGAATGCTTTGCCAAACGTGATGCATCAGAACTTGCTCATTGTCTTGAAGTTTGGATTACAGGATCCGTTGATTTCGTTCCACCTAGATTATTTCTTTCAAGTGGTGAAATAGGATATCTTTCGTTTCAGGTGAAACTAAGGCAAGTTCCCCCCTAAGCCCAGTGGTTTATGCCTTGATTTGTTCAAGGTTTTGGTGTTGTCTCCTTGTACCATTACGGCTCGTACTCTTTTTTTTGTTTTTTTAACTATCTTGAAATTTTGACTAATTTCCGCATTTTGAATAGTAATGGTGCATGTGGTTGTGTCACAAATTTGATCAGTGTTTTGTTTTTCAAGTTGCAGTTGAAAATTTTTCTCTTTAGTTGGGCATCATGTTCCCATCCCCAGTACCGACTGGAGCGCCTCCTCCTAACTGGCAGATATCTCCCGATGTGCGTTCTGCAGTCGATCAGTATTGGCAGAAAACATGCCTTAGTGAGAGTCTGAGCAAATTACGAGATACAATTTCTTTGGCAAAATCAATGTACATCACTGTCAGTTTTTCGTTTTTTCTGTTTTCATACTTCTGTTATGCATTTCTTTGTTCTAACATACTGGTTCTTTATTTTGAGAGTTGTCTCCTTTACAGGCACCAAGAACTGGAGTCTATTTTGTCAATCAAAGGTTGTGATGCAGTCACAGAAGAATTGGATGGAAACTGCTCTGGTCAACCGCATGAAAAGGATTTGGCATCAATCAAAGCACCTGAAGATTCGAGAGGCAGAGATGAAGTTCTCTGTTCTGAACTGATTAAGGCAAAGAAGATTGGTTTACAAACTCAAGAGTCTCTTTCTGTGGAAGCTGCAAATTCATTGTTTTCAACTTTGAGAGACCAACTGTTGCCTTTTGATGTTGTCACAAGTCAAACTAGGTCATGGGAGGAAAAATCAGCGGCAGTAAGATTGGCTAACAAGATAGAGAAGGCTAAACGTAACAAACTCTGGAGAAAAAGAAAGAGAAAACGAGTAGCTGAAAGGCTATGCAAGGTGATTTATGTTGGTGCTATCATTTACACATTTACGTCAAGTATTTGTGATCTCTCTTTTTTGCTTAAAATGTCTTCTGGCGATATTTCTTTTTGACCATTTTGTAGGAGAGAGAAATGTATGATCAACTTGACCAAGATGCCGATGAATGGAGGGCAAGAGAGATTGCAAAAGATATTGCCAAACGGAAGGTTAAATACCTTTTGACCTTATATAGTTGTCACTTTCACGTTGTTTGATTAGAACCTTTGACTTGTATAAAATTTGTTTACTACCTACATAGTGATAGATGTCAACACGAGTTTTGGTACTCGATCATATCATAGCTCTTCAATGACTATACGTAGTTCTCATAGTTTTAAATGTTATAACTTAAATGTATGATTTGTCAAAGCAGAAAATTGTTAAAAGAACACTGGAAACATTTCTAAAGAATTAAATTTTTGCTGATGTCTTGCTCTAAGCTGTTTGCCTTAAAGACTTACTATTACAATTCACATAATCTGAAAACCTCGAAAATGTACGTGACACTTGGGCATGGCATCACAAGGTTACACTTGGAACCAGCATTTCTAGGAGTGTTGTCAAAAGCATTAAGACATAGTGAATTGCAGTACCTACTGTTGACATGATTCATGAGCCTCACAGCATAATTCTACATTTTTTTACATAAAAAAATTAAAATTAAAAAAATGCACATATACAAGATAATTATATGTAGGCAATTAGACGTGCAGTCGTGCACGCACTTGCAGATGCTGAAACGTAAAATATGCCAGACTTCATTACCTCAGAAGAAAGAAAAAAGTGACACAGGAGGAAAAACAGTAACACAAAAATTAAATAAAACATAAAGCATACAGATTTGTTTAATGCACAAAAAAAATGTGTTGAAAACAAAATATCATAGAAATATAACACTACAAAAAAACCACACCCAAACAAATTGCAAGAACATACTTTCCCCTTAGGAAAATGAAAATTAAGAAGAAAAAATGAAGAAGAGAAAAGGAAAAAAAAGAAGAAGAAAAAACAGAAGAAAGTTGGAAACAAAGAAGAAGAATGAAAGAAAGAAAGAAAAAGATAAGGGAGAAGAAAGGATAGAGCCCATTGGAGTCCTGCCAAAATCTGGCCAGAGATGGTTGGAGAAATCTTCTTGGAGTTGCAGGTGCAGATGCTGCCAGACCATGCAACAAAAGGGGCAGCCCTAGTTCACCATGGCTGCTCTTTGTTCAAAAAACCTTTTTTGGTTAAAGTAATTAAAATTGAACATCAGAGGGCTTTGACCTTATTTTACCAACAAAAAAGCACCCGCCTCACATATGAGGTACACTTTTTCTCTGTAGCTTGCCTCATGTGATTCTGTAATCTGTAGTGCATGCAATTGTGCTTCAGCTTTATTTTACTGCAAGCTGAAGCACTTCAGTGCATGCTATGTTATATAAGCACACTTTTTGCACCTCATAGCCCATTTTTGACAACACTGGCTCATAGTGTTTGAGATCCAAAGAAGATATTGAAGAGGCATCATCTCCTTTGGGTTAGTTACCTTGTCCTGATTGGGATTCATTTAATGTTTAATGGTATGTGGGGAAGACGTTAATGATCCGTTTCAGCTGTTTCTCATGTGTGTTGTCCATAACAGGAGTTACATGTAAAGGTTTTGCATAAATCTCTGATCTTGTGCTCTTTGAAAACCTCACAATCTGTCACCTGTAGTTTTTTTGGCAAATTGATAGATATCAAGAAAGCATGCAGAGAAAAAATTCATATATTTTGACCTTGAGTACTTCAGGCATGGTCGGTCAGTCGCAGAGGTTTGTTTGCTTTGGTGGGAAAGTTGATGGATATCTGATAGTAATAATGCAGGTTGCCACTTACAAGGTTACCAGAACAACTTTAACTGTTGAAACTGATAACACGCAGACATTTATGTCTTGCATTAGACTGTGAATATGATTTATTTGTATGGATTCCTTTGTTTTTTCTATCCGCCTTTCCAGTTTCTGTTCTTGGGTTATGATGTTTTGGATCTTCCGAGTTTCCTAGTGAATTTAGGAAGTTCTCTGATCTTTATAGTTCTGGTTAATTTAGCTCTTTACATACAATCAGGTTGAGAAAATGAAGGAAATTGCGAAAGTTAAGGCAAAGGAGGAGAAGAAGAAACTGGAATCTGAGGTAACATATTTTTTGCAGATGTTTGAAAATTTTACCTTTGAGTACCATTTCTAGTTCCTGGCTTACATTTCAATTTATGCTTTATCAACCTTACACCATGCTGTTTTTTTTTTTCTTCCCAGCTTGAACTAGTTATGGTTGTTGAAAAGTTGCAAGAACTTCGATCAGTAAGGATCCAAAAGTTGAAGAAACAAGGTAAATGCTTTGCTGACTGCTATGTATGGAAAGTGAAGTGAAAAAAGTTACGCTTTGTGTTCTGACACATATATAACTTCTGATTGTAGTGAACAAATTAGAATGAGAAATTTCGGAGGATTTATTCTCTGTATCTTCTTTCTTCTTATGTCTACTGTAGCCAACAAATTTGTAAATGTTTATCATAAACTCTACCTATCAGACACAAAATGAGATTCATAAGGAATTATCAAAATTGTATTTTTTGTTCAAAAATCAAAAGTTATAACAGTTTAAGTATTCAAAACAATTAGAAAAAAGAAGAATATTATAATGCAAAGGAAAATGACCTAAACTGTGAAGTTAAACACACATACATTGCATTTTCAGTTATGTATATATGCATGGTATGCACATCTCAGAAAAAAGGAAAAAAATCGATTACATAATACTTATTTGCAACCTAAAACTCTATTAAAGAACCAGTGGTTTTAAACTGATCAAAATTCACATGAATCTTAAATTCATGTCAAATTGAAACCTCCACACATGAAATTAACTTAAAGTGGTAGTTTTTCCTGTCAAGTGTGCATGGCATGGCACCTCCAACAACACTGGTATGAATGCAGAAGGCTGCCCTCGGGGGCTTGAGATGTTTCAAGGCAAAAGGAACTCTTCCTTTTCAAAGGGAAAGAAAAATATGATGTCCTTCTAAAAAGGGGAGGAGAGAGAGACGTTTATTCAGACTTAAAAAGGGAGGTTATTGGAAAGGAATTGGAAAAGGTTAACTGAAAAGGAAAAGGAAGAAAGAGAGGAAACTGAAAGAGAAAAGGGAAAAACAAAAGCGAGGTAAAAGGGGCAACAAGCCTGTCCATTTTTTGGATACTTCGTGTTGAGAAAATGACGTGTCCCACCGTGTCAAGTCATTTCGGTGTCGGATACGGCTGGATGACACTTCAGCTTTTTTGAAGTGTTCATGCAACATAGTTAGAAGGCCTTCAAAGCGAGAGGAACCCTTATACCCTTTGACTCCTATCCTGATGTTGGAGTAGGAATCCATGATAAATACAAAGTTTTTATAGCATTTTGAAAATAAATATGAACTGTTGAAAACTTTCTTGATTTCCTGCACCAGTTGGAAACCTGTAAGATATATTATGCAAGTTTAGGCGGTTCATATTGAGATTTCCTTTACTCCCATAGAATTCCATGTTAAATACAAAGTTCTTAACTATAGCACTTTAAAAATAATCATGAACTGTTGAAGACTTGTTTCAATTTCCTGTGCTGATTGGAAAACCTGTAAGATGCATCATGCAAATTTCGGCGGTTCACATTGAGGGTTTCTTTACTCCTATCCTGATGTAGGAGTATAACAAATACAAAGTTCTTAATAGTGTTTTAAAAGTAAATATGAACTGTTGAAAACTTGTTTGGATTTCCTGTACCGGTTGGAAAACCTGTAAAATGTATCATGCAAATTTAGGTGGTTCACATGGAGTCCTGGAGAGTTCCTTTCAGTGGTTAATGCATAATATAAGTGGCAATCCTGCATCTGTACTGTGTGGATGTTGCTTGGCTTACCACAAACTAGCTTTCATTCTGAGTCATATGACAATCCATCAAGAATTTGGACCTAAATTTTTGGATTCTGGTTGCATACAGGCCATTTTCTGCCAGAAGAGGATGACAAGTTCCTTCAACGAGTTCGAGCTGCTGTTGAAGAGGAGGAGCGTCAAGCAGCTATTGCTGCTGATACTGGTGCTGCTAAGGATGCTATTGCCATTGCTGAAGAATCTAGACTGGCCATTAGAAGTGTGCCTGGCATTGAAGGTACTGAGTCAGAGAAATCTGGAGACATGGTGAAGCAAGAAGACACAGATAAGGAAACTGGAAGGGCCTCTGGAAAGGATGCTGTTTTCACAGAGTCTGCTCAGAAAGGTCCAGAGGTTCAGAGACAAGGTGGAGGATATGAATCCACGGTTGCTTTACCATTGGAGTTCTATCATTACTACCATGGTAGCAATAATGACATGGGCACCCTTATTGAGGTATTCTATTTGCAGTTCTCACAATCATACATGAAATTGGATTTACTTGTCTGTTAATAAACAGATGTTTGATATTGTCACTGGCGTAGCTTCCCTATCTATGCTTGGTTACTATTGAGAGTAATAGGGGAACTTAGGTTCCTTAGTAAAATAAGTGTTGATTTTTTTTTTCCTATCTGTCGTTTCATTTAATTAAAACACTGATGTTTTATCAGAAAATCCATTCATTAAGAATTTGAAACAAATTTTCTTTTAAGAATTGAATAAAAGCATTATGGTACTGAGGCAATTTTGTGTCATTACCACATAAAATAGTTGCATTTTCAAATTCTTAACTTTCTTTTGAGAACCACTTAGAGAATTGGTAAGACCAAATCTTTTGTTATTTTAGTCTAAATAACTGCATATGGGTGTGCATATGTATGTTGTCAAAACATGAGGTTGGAACGTATCTGCTAGTAAAGCAGATAAAATAAGGTCAGTTAAATGTGATTGATTGGTTACTGATGCTCTGAATGACAGCTTCATGTCCTCTTGTAAATTTTGGCAGGTGAGAAGAGTTTGGGATGCATATCTTAGACCTGGTGGAAGGTGAGTATGACAGTTTCTGTCCCAATGTTGTTTTTCTTGTGCAATTCTTGCGGAGGGGCAAAATGTGAACTCAACATTGTTGTGATCCTTAACTTTCAGTTCCTTGACCGCTCTATTTGGCATGCACAAAGTTACTCCAGCTTTGATTCATCCAGTTACTTTTTGTCATCTATTTTTTCATGTGTTAAATTCCTCTGCAGTCGGATCCCTGGACACTGGGTCCTGCCGCCACCTCCTGCAGATGACATATGGGCATCATACCTGGTGAAGCCTGGAAATGCCTAGCAAAATAACAGCATATTCTAGTTGAACATATTTCTGGTTGAAACACGGGCCAATTTACAAGAAGGACCATGCTTGCAGAAGTTTGGTGTTTCAAAGTTACCGTTATCACTCTGTTGGCAATGTTGTTTTGGAAGGAAGCACTGAAGCAGTTGCTGACGTGAATGTTGGACCAGATTTAAGGTGCAAACGTGGGAGGAAAAAATGTAAAGCCTTCTGTTCCTAGGATACGTTTCATATCCTGGTCTGGAGAAGGTCGATGTTATTTGCTTCAACAAGGGCACCTTGACGAAGCGTGGAGCTTGCTCAACTGATTCTTCCTTGTTGACACCAACCTGCTGAGGAAAGAAAGTGTACTGGATTAACGTGTCAATGGTTTGGATAAACTATTACGATTTGCTCATCAACTATTCAATCACTGCTTCGGGCTACGTCTGTTGCTGACAGCGCGGAGGAGATAAACATGGGTTCACGCTTTCAGTTGTTAGATGTACTTTTGTGCCGTGTTGCGTGGACATGCCTAGAGGGACAGAGACGTCACTTTTTGCAAATTTTCGTTTTAAGTAATGATCGAAAACACTATAAAATGTCTCTAGCATGCATATGCTCGTGTGCATCCTGCTGGCCACTATGGAGGCTACCATACACAATGACTTGTTTTGATCATGTTGTTTGAAGAAGATGGTGTTCATACTTTGTTGTGATGTTATGTGATTCTTTGACTAAGATGGTGTTCATACTTTATTGTTATGTCATGTTATGTGATTGTGCATGTGTTTGTGGGTATATGTGAGCTGACTGCTGGAAGCTGAGTGGCTTGCTTCTTTGTAAGGATGCAAATGAATTGGATTTGGATAGTAGCCAGCCTTTATTGAATTCAACTTGATTGGATTATATGTAATTAAATTCGAATAGAAACCTAATTTTTTAAAATCCAAGAGATTGAGCATTTACATATTTTGTTGGGTTGGATCTGCATCGGATCCCAAATGATCACTGAACTCGTGTTTAGATTTGGTTGTAAAGGTGCAAACTGAGTCTGAGTCCCATTAATAATCAGGTCCGAATTGGCCGTGATGAATTACTTGCAAGTCATTTGGCTTTTGAATGCTTAAGTATGGCTTGCAGCTAGATGATCTGTTGATAAATTCTCTCATGAATCTCAAGAGCAGGAGTTGTTGCATACACAAATTACGCTGCAACCCCTGTAAAATAGTGGTTAGATGTATATCTATCAAATCCTTCACGCCTCCTATACTTTTTTATGAATGTAATGAAGTTGTGAACTGACATTTTGATGGTGTGGAGTCTTTTGGCGAATGTTCTTCCAAGAACTGTTGTAGAAGACAAATGAAGAGTGAAGTGAAGCTGATTAACCCATCTTCGATATGTCTGCTTGCTAAGCCGATCACTAAAGAGCAGATAGCAGGACCTTTCCTCAATTTGTGCCTGCCATCCTTGCCCTGGGGCCATGCTAACCTTGTCTGTATCATTCCAATCTTATCGGATGTCTCCGAGCAGATAGCAGGACTGACTTATTCCACTTTGGCTCTGTACGATCTGAGTTGCAAGGCAAGTTTGAGAATAACTCAAACAGGGTTTTAACTTAAATTTTTTTTTTCTGCTTTTTTGTTCAATGGAGAATGACATCTTAATTGTTCCACCATCTTACATCTTTTCTCAACATAAAACAAAAGAACGGGAGGCAACAAACCGCCAAACGTTCTCTTCTTGACCGACTTTAGCCCAACACATTGAACAACTCAGTCATGAAAGTCAACAATTATCTGCATAGCATTGACTACAAGAAATCAAATGCACCGAATGCAAGTGAAACAATATCTTATGTACTTTTTTTTCATCTTCACTAATCTGTCTCTTATTCCTGCAAGTATTGGAGTCTGAAGGTTATGACTACTATGAGATGATTCTTTGATTACCGCGAGATCAAATTACTTTTCATTCTAACATAGAACCGGTTGGCAGGAAACATTTGACAGCAAATCATGAGCGGAGAGGCATACAGACGTTCATATATCAATTGACGAAGCACGCTAGCTGTCTTTTACAGGAGCAACCTTTCCAGCATACAAAATGTCATCCCTTCGAATTATCTAGAGTAATTTCTGGTTTTTTTTTTGGTTGAAGACAAACAAATAATTAAAGAGACTTGTCCCCATTTGGGTGACAGTAAAAACATGTTAAAAACATGGTTTCAGCAGTTAAAACAAGTTCTGTTGAGCTACAGTTGAGGTTAAAAACCAGTTCTGCGACATAGTTTTCGTCTCAAGCAGTCCATTGAAGGTATTTTCATTTTCATAGAGACATAAGTTCAAGCATGAAAAGCCAGACATAAGTTTAAACTTTGAAGATGGAAAGGTAAACTTCGTTCTGTCTTCAGAAAATTTGTTTATGCTTGACTGACCACTGTGCACGAAGCTGATCGGAGTGAAATTTCATTGAGGTTAGAACGAGGGAACCCCATTAACTGATCCGCCTACAACACCTTATGTTTTGCTTCTCAAAATTTGCAACCAGTGCTTCACATAAATGGAGCAGTCTGACTGCAATGTGCAACCAAACTCTTAATATGATATTTTCTGGTAACAGAAAAGAATCGAGGCATCAGCATCTTTGTCAAGTTGCCTAAAAATCAACGGCAGCACAAAGCTTTTCCTCCTACCTAGGCAGACATAGTCTATAGGCTAGCCTTTTTCTACACTTGATTGGAGAATATGATGCAAACAACGGGCCTTTCCTTTTCTAGCATGTGAATTTTGCTTCAGACTGCAGAGAGAAGGATCGTTGTAGTGCTTCAAGTTGATCTGTTGCATGTTTCCTAAGGATCCTGTTATGGAGGCAGTTTCTCTCAACCTTCATGCATGTATCATAAGATAGCCGTGATTGGTGTCTCTCTCTCTCTCTCTCTCTCTCCTTCTTTGAGATATCAGATGTACCAACCATTAAAATGCACTCAAAGATGAAGAATTATTCATCCCTCGAAGCATTCTACCTAAATGGTCCTATCCTGTGATCATGGCGTGCCACACAACTTGCACAGACCAACGATTTTTAACATCTCAAGAAAGAAAACAAAAGACGTAGAGAGTAAGACAATTGGTCGGTACATTTGGTCCTAGCAGGTCCATGAACACCTGAAATTATGTTGCACAATGCACAGGACAATCTTTTTTCAGGAGGAAGCAAGGCCGCCTTTGCAAGGCCATTTCATGGTGGTGTTCTATCTCTTGCTTGGGCCCAACGATGGACAAGACAACGCCATTACCATCTGAACTCACTGATGGCTACCACAATGGGGCTGCACAGGTACATGGACAGGGCTTTGAGACGAAGATCCTGACCGGCCGGACTGATGCCAGGGGGAAACAAAGATCAAGTTGCCACCGATTTCACTTTTCTGTGTTGCTTTGATCTAAATTATGCCTAGTGATTTTGCAAGTTTTGTCTTAGTAAGAACAGTACTGAACAACGTAACTGCTCAAAACTTGAGCTGGAAGTCAAAAATTTATGTTTTCCCCTTAAAATTCCATTTGTACCAATATGATCCCCAATCTAAAAACCTAGAATTCCGCTCTTAAATGGGTTTTCTTTGGATGTGTACGATACCCATTGTCTAAAGATGAAAAGAACTTTGAGTTCGAAGTGTTACTGCACAATTTGTACCATTAGATTGCGCCTGATCTTCCTGATAGAGGTGGTGTGAGCTCATCAAGCGCCCCGTTTCAAGGACAGTCTTCCTTGACACACTGTAATTTGAAAAAGTAATGTAAAATTTTTGGGAACTGTGGGCGGTTGACCAACTTGCAGGAATCAGCAGAACAATGTTCTGCGCGGTTCCACAAGTAGCCAAATATCACTTTAATTCCGGAAACTACAAAAGCATGGAGTTTAAGGAAAACTCAGAACCAGACAAATTGAAGGCATAAAATGCTCATCGTTATCTCCTTTGCTTTCGATTTTTCTGCTTTGGCATCATTCCCCGGCTAGTTTCCCTGTTGCTTCAAGTCATGAACAATTAGAAACCATTCTGCATCTTTCCCCCACTGACATTCCTCTGGTCTCCAATTTTTCCTTCACTTGCGATTTCATGCACTCTATTCTTGTCCTCGAACCATTCACATGAACATGATCAAGTGGATGAGAACATTTGGATCATTCTTGCTGCAAGCATCTTTCTTGGCCTTACACTTGATTTCTGGTACGATTTCGGTGAAAAATAGAAGAAACTCGAACATGGGTGTTGTGCAAACTTCAAAGCAAGCAATCTTTAAAACTTAATGAAGCTAAATCCAGTTTCATACGTGGTTTTGTAGTCAATGAGATGACTTTTGTTGGTGTCCCTCGTAGGTGCATCTTGAACTAATCCTAAATGAATATAAAAATTATTTATACATTTTAAAGTTAGATATGAACCAAACTCTAGGAAATCTTAGCAAGTTTATGTCAAACTAATGAATAATAAATCAAAAAGTAACTTGCTAGTGTTTTGATTCTAATAAACATTATTAAAGAAAAGTAATGAGTAATGACCAAGGTTGCCATCGTAATCATACTTATAAGACCAATGATGATGACCATTACTCAATTATACAGTACTATTACACTTATAAAAACATGAGAAGTACTCCTAATTATAATAACAAAACCTCTAATTAACAATGTGGCTTCCAATTAGTAGGCGGCTTTTGTTGTCGCCTTTCTTCGAGTGGAACCAAAATATCAGGCCGATCTGCCTTGACCATAATTAATTATAAAAATAATGAGAATGTTGACTATTGTTATGGCGCAAACAAAGATTAATCACATGCTAATGGTGCAGTACCTCGTGGGGTCAAGGAGAAACTTGTGAGTGTGTTTGGTAGCCCTCTTCTCGGACCTTAAATCCAGTGTAAAAAAGATGCGTATAATACAGTAAAACACAGTTAGCCGTATAATACCTGTTTTATTTACATCTTTTTAAAAAAAAATGTCAGAAAATAAAAAACACGTAGTATACCTGTTTTTTTGTGTTTTTTTCATATTTTTTATGATTTTTTTATTTTTAAAAATTTTAGGATTTATTATATGTTTTAAATTTTTTAAAAATTTGTTGAGATTTTCCCGTTTTATTCTTGAAATATACAACTTTACCGTATTATACCCGTCTTTTTCCTCACCGTATAATACCCGTACATGTTTTTTGTGACAATGCTTAAATCCACACTTTTATATGTGTAACATGGATATGATCCCTTGTTTGATCTCAAGCAGCACAAACTTCAGATCTCATATTCGAGACTATCAAACACCGCTAAACAGTGGATCTCAAGCTGCACGGACTTCAGATCTTAGATTCGAAGCTATCAAACACCGCCAACATAAAAAGAGTTGGGGACTTGATTTTTCGCTTCGACTATTATTTTTTTTTTTAAAAGAAATAAGGAAAAAATCTTTAGGAGGTTAGACCGGGCCATGGCAATCCACATGGTGTGGAGGCCTGTAGTCCCCACTACGTATCTTTTGTTTAAAATTTTGGAGATTTCTTGAGTTTGTAGGTTGAGTGCATGCAAGCATTGTTTTGATCCATACTCTTTCTCATGAGCCCTACCACTAAACGCCTAAGCTTGCAAAATCCACGCCCCTTTTTACACTCTTTGATGTTTTGTTCCCTCCCCTTTCTCTCTTCTCTCACTTCCTTCAACAAAAAGGCAGTAGCGGATGTGCTTGTCACAAGAATCTCTGTTGCGTCTATAAACGCTCTTTGTATGATCTTGAGGTAGATGCGGATGTAGACAGTTGCGAGTTCACTTTCTCTACAGTATAGTCACAAATAACGTCTACGGCGAACTTGAAAAAAATAAAAAAATATGACAATTTTTTAAAAATTTTAAAAAACTAAATTTTTATTGCATTTTTTTTTTAAAAACACATTTTCTACTATGTCAGGCAGTGTGGAGCCAGAAATTTTGGTCATGACCAGGCAAATATGTAAATTTTTAGTTGTTGGGTGCACATGAAGAGTAATTTTTGGCTAAAAAAAACTTCTGGCTCCGCCGCTGTTTGTCAAAAACGAAGTTTGAACTTGTGTCCAGCTGCCTACCAGACAAATCACTTCTTGGTGGTGTCAGCTCATATTCTTAAAAAGTAGTTTTTGACTTCATCAGAATATTTCAACCAGTTAAATGGATCTCATAATTTAATTCAATCTAATGCAAACCATGGAATCTATATGAGTTTGAATAATGAGACCAATTGTGGTTGTCGCCACTGGCGAAGTCAGTAAAAATTAGAAAAAAAAAAGACCATCTTCTTTTGAACGTTCAAATTGTCTGGCAGACTTGGGTGCATATATTTTTCAAAATTTTGAGAGAGCTAATGAGCTTTGCTCATTTTTATATGGTGGTTTTGTTTTTGTCTTTTTCGCTGTTTGCCTGATCAAAATTAAGCTGGGTTTCTGGCTGGCCCGACACTTGAAACCAGTCAATGCTCGATTAAATTATAAAATATATATTTTTAATATAAATAATATATAAATATTAAAAATCGTAATAAAATATTATAATTATATATAAAAATAATAAAATATATATTAAAAAAACTATTATCAGCCCACTCCGGCCCATCCAATAACATTTCAGGCCAGCCCGATGCCCAGCCTTGATCAAAATGTCGTCCTAAAAGCGCTGAAGCTCTGTTTTTTAGTTCAACAAACTTTGGCCTTCTTTAAACACATTTGAAAATTGTTCTATAGAGAACGAAATCAATAACTTATGATATCTACCAAGTTCCCAACTCAGACTCTCCATTGCCAATATCCCAATAATCTCTCTCTCTCTCTCTTCTTGTTTTCTATATCTCATGCATATGGCATTAATTTATTTATTGTTGTGCACAGGAGTCCAGCCAAAAAAGTTCTGGTTAAAAGGCACTACTTATAGAATTTTAATTTTTTTAAAATGTTTCAATGTATAAACATTTGTTTTTTCTGAAATCTCAGTTTGAAAATAAGAATTTTTGTGAGTTTGTGTAGGCAATCACTACGGTTAGGGACTGCCAGCCTGATAAGGAGTCGGGCTCCGGCCTGATTAACATTAACAAAATATTTTTTTAATATAAATATAGTTAATTTTAATAAAATATGGACAATTATATATAAAAAATGATAAAATAATATTAAACATAATAAACGATGCCTTTGCCCCTACCTGCATCAAACGTCAAACTTTGACAATCGAGGGCAGTGTTGGATGTTCATCACTATTCACATAAAATAAATAAATAAATATATATCGATGATCTTGATCTAGATTTGGTTGTTGTTGTTGTTATTTTGCCTTTTCAAAGTCGTACTTGGTTATAGAAAGGTCGGAGTCGGACAGCCGTTTCAAAGCCTTTGATTTCGTTGTTGGCTGCGCATGCCTTTTCGAATCCACAGTAGCGTGCACAGCAACTCTGCTGTTGAAAAAACATGAACACCTCATCAAACACTCCCGAGTTCATGAACTTTCTGGAAACCCTGAAAATTGCAAACTTGGAAGCACTTGCGCTGCTGAGTTCGAGAACTTCAGCGTAGCTGGAAACCCTGGAAAATCGCAAACTTGGCCATGAAAGAAAACGCTTGCGCTACCGAGTTCGTGAACTTGATCATGGTAACACTCGATTAGCTAGGGTGCGTGCACCTGAGCAGGACTGGAGATAGAAAATTCTGGCTAAGAGAAAATTAAAATTTTTTAAGCGGCACCATCATATAATTAATGAAAATTACCCTGAAATATCAATATGAAAATAAATATTTGTTTATAGGTTTGTGTGGGCAATTGTCCACACCTGCCCCCATCCCCTCCCTAGTAAGCCAAAATTGTAAACTTATAGTACACCCATCAACTAAAGTATCACGCTCGTCATTGTATGTAATTCCAAAAACTTAGCACCCACAAGAATCAAACTGGTGATGGATTTTTACATGTTTGACTGCCCGACCAGCTATGTTAAGCCGCTAAAAACCTAAAACTATGTCGTTAACGAAGGGGTCATTATTCGCTCCGTTTCTTCTCCTAATAGATTTTTGCAGAAATTGAAAGAAACTGATGACTATCACATAGAATTGGTTCCCTCCAATTTGGGGTTTTGTTTTTTCATAAGGCAAACTTGATTTCTTCCATTGAAGAAGCAAAGGAAACTTTGGTACCAAAGGAAGAAAAGACCTTTCTTCTGCTTAATCTGAAAAAATGAGCCTCTTGCTTTTGAATTTCTTGGCATGGGCCAATCTTGCTAGGATTGCAAATGAGATGGAATCTGGTACTAGAATTCTGTCATTTCTTTGATCTATCAGATTCTATCCCAACCCTATCTCCTGCCCTTTTCTAGCATTCAAAATCTGCATCCCTACTGCTAGACTTACCATAGTCTCTGTCATTAGAATCTCAGTTGAACTGTTTCAAATGATAGTAGTCATCTTCTTTCCTTTCTTTATTGAAAGGAACAAACTACAGTCCAATTTCAATGGGCTACATTGACAATTCAAAGGAACCACATTTCCCAAGATGATAACCATGCTTCAGAAATTACAGGCAAAATTTTTTCTTTTCCCCCTAAACAGAACTCTTTTTGCCAAAACCTGAAGCCAGTGTGGGCATTAAGTGCCATGTTTCTTACCCCACTGCGCTGCAATGTAGCAAAGATATTGAAAAGACATTGATTGCAATGCAAACAAAGACCGCACATGGAACTGCAGGTCGCAGATCTTTAACATACCACAGTAGATCTTGAACATGAACATGAACACGAACAAACTCTAATGGCAGTGTCCAGAGAAAGCCTTCACTGCTGCTCCAAATGAGAGACTGCCCAAAGAAGTGAACAGAAACTGCTGCTACTGCAGTCACCCTCTTTATGGCCTTGCATCTGCAGCGCTTGAAAGAGTTCTGAATGCTGCCATTGACTGCACTAGTTGTGTAAGCAGGCTGTGGCTCTCTTAAATGCTTGTTTATGGACCTGGTCAAAGCATTTGCCTGAATTTCTAGAAAGTATGATGAAGATTTCAAATACTCATAGTTCCCAATCATAGATGGATTGTGAAACCAGTTATTGGGTTTATGAGGACAACCAACAAAATGGTGTAGATTAGGGATGTCAATGGGTCAGATTCAAATTCGATATTCGTCAAACTGATCCAAAAAAGTCGAATATGAAAAAAAGATTCGACACCCATTAAGAAATTGGATTGGGTTCAAATTTAAGAAACGACATCCGATCATTTCAGATGCGATCAAACGTGTCCTGTGTGTGTGTTTGTGCATGTGTGTATGGCGAATGAATGACATGACCTGGAATTCTGTGTGCCCTTGGTGAGTTGACATGACCTAGAATTCTGTGTGCCCTTGGTGAGTTGGTGTGTGTCTTTGCTTAGAACCAATCAAATATGAATCAATCAATCAAGTGATTCGATGGGTGCCAAAGCAATTTGATGGATGTGGTCTGCTTAGTTTATTCAACAACAAATTTTGAGTCCTTTGGATCCTGGATCCGGATTTGGATCGTGTACTGTGGGTGGCACAACATGGAAATGATGAAGCTTTTGGAGTCTGATTCCAGCAGAAAGGGTACTGAAAGTGTGATCCAGAACGTATGATCTGGATTAGAGAATTCATTTCAAACCAAATATCAATATGAAGTCTCTCTCTCTCTCTCTCTCTCTCTCTCTCTCTCTCTCTCTCTCTCTCTCTCTCACACACACACACACACACACACACACACACACACACACACACACACACACACAGAGTTTCTTGTCCTCCAAATTGCTCACAGCATGACCCAGTAGGGAACGTGTTGGTTTGAGTTTGCGTGCCCCTATGAACTTTGTCCCATTCATTTACACAGTGTGACCCATCTCTTGGTTTTGTCTTTGTGGGGCCCACATCCTCGAGTGTTTTATACCACAAGTTAGGGCCCACTCATTAACACAGTGTGACCCATCTTTTGGTTTTTTTCTATGTGGGGCCCACATCCTCCAGTTATACATCACAAGTTACCGCAATGTGACCCGAAGTATGGTGCACGCGTTGCGTTTTGGGTGAGTAGGAAGAATATTTCATCATACAATTTAATATAACAGAGAGCCGAAACCCCGCAACCGTTTCTTCCATCCCTTAGGTACCAGACATGCTTTCGGTACCTCGAGGTGAAGTCTTAGTTGTACTTCAACTTTTATATCAATGCTTCCTCTTTTGCAACACAATAAGTTGATGCCACGAAAGGTTCAAATAGAAGCTAGATGCATACTAGGTCTTGCCTTGGCAGTTGCGCTAACCCTCTTGAGGGTGCACACGTTGCTTTCAAACTTTCAAAAAAAAGAGTTAATTTCATTCATCCTGTATAAGCATTGGAAATTAAATATTTGTGAAACAAAAAAGAATTTTTAATCATTCCGCAATATTTGGTAATGTGCATATTGAATTATTTATATATATATATTAAAATCAGTGGGCTATCTCTTTGCTGCAAGATAGTTAATTTTCATTTAGTGCCCTTAAAAACGTCGTTAAAATTATACACCATTTCTAAAAACCATGGCCAAGCAAGTGATAATATAAGTGCATATTTTGTGACAGTTTTTAGTGTTACAAAATTTAAAAAAAAAACTATGTTGTCAGAAATAACCTGCTGATTTCATCTCTCTCTTTATATATATATATATATATATATATATAACCACCACAAGAGCATGAATAGCAACTTTTCATAATGTTTTGAGCATCAGTTTAGCTTTGAACCAAAAGATTTTTATTTTTTAACAACTTAACATTTGGTTGATTTGAATTTTCCTATATATTCGGCTATCCGTCCATCTGAATATCTCACATATGCAGCTCGAGATATCCGGATGGATAGATGGTCAGAAAAATAAAGCTATATATATATATATATATATATATATATATATATATATATATATATATATATATATATATATATATATATATATATATATATATATATATATATATA
>JAANDH010000209.1:440269-454838 GCA_011799765.1 Nymphaea thermarum | reverse complement strand
GAGAAAATATCAAACGGAGATATAACTCAGGCAGTAGACGGCTATTTATTGATATAATAAATCTCAAGTAGGTTTTTTTTTTTGGGGTACTGTCATGTCAATAATGGGCATTCGGAAGGGCATTTACGTCATCAGAATTATAGGGAAGAGTCCCTTTCGTCTTTGGTTACCCGATTTCAAAAGGTCGGCAACAAACAAATAAAGAAGAGGAAAATCTGAGATAAATATAGAAAAATGGTTGGGAAAATGGTCGGTAGGGAATTGCCCCTAAAGGCATGGGAAATTACATCCACACGGACGTATCTTCCCCGGAGAGCAACCTGTTGATTCCGGTGGGGGCAAAGGGAGCCCCAACGTACGAAACACCTCATTATTCCTACTTCCTGACGCCCCTCCTTTCTCTCTCTAAAACTCTGCGTGGGTGAAAAGGAGATGGGGGGGGGAGAGAGAGAGAAAAGGTAGAGAGAGAAAATAACCACACCCCCAATCCCACACGCAACCGCAATGTTGACTAGGAAAAATACCAATGTCACGTAATAATTTAGTGAGAGAAAGTCTGTCTCCCTCTCTTCTCTCTTTCTCTCTCTAAAAAACGTCTCTTTCTCTCTCTTCCGGTGTCCCACGCATGTCGAGTGGGGAAAAATTTCAAGCTCGATGATGACGGCGTCGTGAGAATTAATTTCCTCTTTATCTCCCACAAGATTTCTTTCCCCGTTTTTCTTTTTCAAGGATTTTTTGTGGAGTTGATGGGCAACGTTTCCCCTTTATACACGGAACGGCCATGAGAGAGAAAGGAGAAAGACAGAAGAAAGGTCAAAAGTGTAAGGATGAAGCAATCCCTCTCTCTCTCTCTTCTCATATGGCAGGAATCGGAGGCCCCTCGCGTACGACATTCAAAATCTTCAGAATCCATGCCCTTCGCTGTCATAAATCTCCCACATGATCCTTGTTTCGAACAAAAGTTTCAATTTTGCCGATTTGAAGATCTCCATCTTTGCCCGCTGAACATCTGCAGAGCTTCTTGACTGTGATCATTTCTTGCCAAAGATTCCTGAACGAAGCCCGAAAACACAACCAAAACAGTCGAAATATGATATTGGTATCTCAGATTTTCACTCTTCTGCATCAAAACTTGCTAAAAGAGCCAAGCAAGTCGCAGTAAGAAAGTACTTTTTCTTAACTTAAATGAATGGCGTTCAGAAATGTAAGTTTTCACCTGTTCCAAGGCATGCTGATCTCAATTTATCTGTAAAACATAGGAAAAAAGAACTAAGAAAGAGGGAACAGATGCAGAGACACTTGTTCACCACAAGGGTCGATTTGGTCAATCGAGACAGCAAAATGAGGTCTGTCACAGAAAACTTTTTCAGATTCTATAATAAGGTTACTTCACTCATGAACGGCTAAAAATAGTCAGTTGTTGCTCCCACACAAGGCATCTCAGTTTTCCCTCTATGCCTCATCCAAGTAACCCTATTCTCCAGCACCTCTTTCTCTCTCTAGGTTGGCCCCATTTTATTTGTGTTTTTGATACCAATCAACCTTCTTCTCGCCCACACACTTTGGCAGGCCAAAACTAAACGCAAGCTCCCATGGTGAATCACATCCTTTTAATAGGAATCATGTCTTAGGAGTGATGACTGCTTAGTGGCTCTTAATAGGCGTCAACGTAGCTTGAGTCTTCCTTACGGCAAACCCTGCTGGGATACAACCAAACCGCGGCTGATATAAAGCCACCTTCCTCTCCTCCCTCCCTCACTGTGCCCGCATTTCTCTCTCTAACGCCCTCCCTAATCCAGCGCTATCCGATGGGCACTCCACAGTTTGGTTCCATTTGATCTCTTCTGTTGGTTTTCACCCTACCAACCTGGTTTTTTGCTCTCCTTTGCCCTCTCCTGCAGCGAAGATGATGAGCCATGGCGTGTTGAAGCTGCCTCCTGGTTTTAGATTTCACCCAACCGATGAGGAGCTCGTGATTCAATACCTGAGGCGCAGGGCGTTGTCCATTCCGTTGCCTGCTGCTATCATATCTGACATAGATATCTGCAAGTATGATCCATGGGATTTGCCTGGTGAGTATCTCTTGAATCACCTTTATTTGTTCTTCTTTCTGCGGCTTTAGGTTTCGGCTTGTGGGAGTTTCTTTCTTCTAAAAGCGATGGATCTGATTGTTTCAGGTGATGGGGAGAATGCCAAGTACTTCTTCACAAGGAAGGAAACTAAGTACCCAAACGGGAAGAGGTCAAACAGGGTTTGTGCATCTGGCTACTGGAAGGCCACTGGGAAGGACAGGGCAGTCCATGCATCCAGAGGCAACCTGGTTGTGGGGATGAAGAAGAGCCTGGTGTTTTACAGGGGCAAGGCCCCCAAGGGAGCTAAAACCGAGTGGGTCATGCATGAGTACAGGCTCAGTGATTTTGGGCTTCAACCTTTCGTGTCATTGCAGATGAAGAACTCAATCCAAGTGAGTTTCCTGCCTTTCTTATTGTTGGTCTCAGGAGACATCTCTTCCTTCTGTTCAAAACACCCTTGAAATTGTTCAAGAACAGACTTCCCCATCTCTTCCTCTCCTTCATCTGTTCAAAAGGGTGAATTTTGTGCACCCCCATAAAGTTAGCATCCTTTGCTGTGGATTGCAAATTGTAAAGCCTTAATTTGACCAATTTTTTGGAAGGAAGCCCTATGGATGAACTCTGCTTGCTGAAATCTGTATTCGCTTCTTGTTTGTACAGATTCCCATGGAAGATTGGGTTCTCTGCCGCATATTTCAGAAAAAGACCGCCCAGAGAAGACACACGATCCTCCAATACATGGAGGGCCCTTGCAACATGGCAAGGCCCAGGAGTCCAGCCAGGCCAGTTCTCATTGACTTCATGATGGAGAACCAGAGAGATTCTGAGACATCTTCAGCGTCCAGCAGCATCACGGAAGTCTCTTCCTGTGAAGCAAACGACTCTGGGGACAGCATCTCCAGCAGCAAGAGGGAGTAGTAGGGACGAGCCTCTTCCGGTCTCTCCGGTTGCAGCATAAGGGAAAAGTATGGCCCAACAATGGACAGAGAACAGATGTTTCAGCTTCATTTAACCAGTTGTTGACCCCGCTGCAACCTCCCTTTCCCCCTTCTTTTTCTTCTTTCCATCCCCCTTTTCTTTCTCTTTCTTGTTTCTCTGCATAGTTTTTTCCCCCTTTGAACTGCAAAAGAGAAATCGATGAGCAGCACCAGAAACGGCTGTTAACATGTAGTCTGTACCCTGTAAGAGCGGAGAGCCTGTGAATAGAAACTGCAAGTTCAGACCAAACACTTGAGAAAGCCTTCTGAGTACTCAATTTTTTATCACAAATTATTTCTGCGTGCTCCATCATCTTCACCAAATCCACAAACAAAGTGATTAAAGAACAGAAATGGTTTCTTCAACTTAACATTAAATGAATTGGGTTGTCGGCCAAGCAATTTTACGACATACTCTTAATAATTCAGCCATCATGCACCATACTTGCAGAGAGAAAGAGACGGGGTGAGAGATCTAGAGAGAGAAAGAGAAAGCAGCTCAATCCTGCATCTGCAGCTCCATCCCACCGTCCATCATCATGATGCATGGTCCCCTTATTCGAATGCATGTTGGCAAATTTCATTCATTCACGTCTAGTGTGCCCAAGAAAGGGAGTATGTTCAACGCATAATTGATCTGTGACATGAATGTGCCCTCCTCCATGAGCCTGTCCTTCGAAAGCCTCTTCACCGTGACCATAAAAAAAAGCGACGAAAAGAAATGTCTAATATATAATTAGAAACAGACTTTGAAAAGGATTTGAACTCTCAAAGAAAAAGAGTTGGACGCTGTCTCAAGCAACCCACATAAAAAAAGTGAGAATTTTTGTCCAACATCTGCATATAAATAATAATAAAACTTACAGAAAACAAATGCTTCCATACAACCTTAAATAAATCCTTTATTATATTCGCATGCCTTCCTTGATTTCTTGAGATTCCGAGCGATGGGGACCGGCGGTCGGCACCGGAGTCATGCTGAGCATTACCACAAGCAACGTGTTTCTGAATAACACCACCATTGATTTAGTGCAGTGGCTAGATCATTTAATCAATTATGCCGGCCAAGAGAGAGAACATATCCTTCCAATTTAAAAATATTAGCATCTCACAGTGGGAGGAGTGTCACGATTTCGTCACGCTTTGGCCTGCGCTGGCTCCCTCTTGATCGTTAAGTTTGTGTCCGCTCATGTCACATTGGCATGCCTAGAAGAACATGAAACACTTTATAGTTGTAATTTTTTATAAGTATATCAAGAATAAGCGGGGTGAAAATACAATACTCCAGAGGGCGTTT
The DNA here is from genome assembly GCA_011799765.1 of Nymphaea thermarum. Classification (NCBI taxonomy): domain Eukaryota; kingdom Viridiplantae; phylum Streptophyta; class Magnoliopsida; order Nymphaeales; family Nymphaeaceae; genus Nymphaea; species Nymphaea thermarum. The sequence continues at coordinate 450,492 of JAANDH010000209.1, read as the reverse complement.
GATGGGAAGAATATTGGGCATTTGAAACACATATGTTCTTTGTTATATGTTATAAGATCATTGTTCTCTTGTTATAGAGAAGCGGTGTGATATTATGTTCAACTTTTAGTTCTTGAATCCATAAACAGCATCTATAATCACATTATGTTCTTGAAATTGAACATATGTTTTGACAGATATCGTGAAATTTGCGAAAATATCGTGATATTTAAGAGAAAATCAAATAAAATGAAAAAACTGGAAAAATCATGAGTTTTGAAAATTTCACAATTTTGTGGCAATTTTTTCTGAGATTTCAGTATTTTTAAAAATTTTAAGGTTTTTATGATTTTTTTTAGAAGTTGTCGAAACATTTACCCAGAAAGAACAACTTTGTCAAAGAAAAACCTGGCGCAGCTTTGCCCGAGAACTATACTTGTGACAATGGTTTTAAAAACACAAAATTTAAAGTAAATCGGTCTGAATCTGATTTGAGATTTTTGTCGATTTCTATTGGATTGAATCAGGTTATGAACTGACTTGTAGCTAGGCTGCCGTCTGTCTCAGAGCAACCTTAGTTCTGCTCCATTAGAACCAGAAAAGCTAGCTGCACATACCACGCAGGAAGGAAACAGACGTGAACTTGTGGACATGACGAATGACAACGACTGCAATAAACTCGGTCCATCCAAAAAAAAATTACTCCATATATGCAACCTTTGTTATCTCAATCAGAAAAAATAGTCGCAAGAAGAGGAAAAGGTCCGGAAAGAGATAAAACTGCAACAAAGACAACCACGATAATGCAGCTGAATGTCCAAATCTTGATGTTTACTCATGCATATCCACAGATCAATGGGGACCCATAAAGATTTTGCGATTTTGGGCAAATGATTTGCCTGAACTTTGGAATAGTTTCTTTTGCTCTCTTGTGGAAGCAAGCAATGACGGGTTGATGTTATTGCTGAAGGTTGGTCTGCATCTAGCAGAAAGTTCTCACGGGGTTCCAATTCTGAAACTCGCAACCATAATAATTGAATAAGCTTTTGATATACCAATAAAATATTGTGCTAATGATGTGTCGTTATGGTTGATAATGAGTCGACAGAGAACTTTTATTCAATATTTTTCACTGTTTACAGGTAGATTGACCAAACTTCTCATTGCAGATGGCTTTGAATTCTGTGATGTAGAGCAAGGGATGATATGAAAGGAGAGCATGATTAAGATTTATACTTCACTTCAACTGCATAGGAACAGAAAAGTGTCCGCCCCACAAGTTTTGTTCTTGAAAGAGACGCAAGAATGAACAGATCTTCCTGCTAAGCGCCTGTTCTTCTTGCTACATCTCCAGTTTTTAGACTATATATGCATAACTAACTGGTCTTGTAAAAATCTTACTAAATTGGCTGATTCGAATCAAATCAGTACGCTAATACTCATAAAATATTTATTATCTTCTAAATACTCTGCACTTTCTTATATTTATTTAATAATTTTTCCTGATCCATAACTAATGATCAGTAGAATTGGTAGTTCCCCTATTCAATTCAATTTCTGATATGATACTGGAGCTTAGTCACCAGACTATGTATGTAATTTTTTTCGGATATATCGTTATTTCGTTAGATTTCCTTGTTGTTGTAAAGAACCCTAAAAGGCAAATTGGGTGATGAATCTTTTCAGTGGCAGCGTAATGGGCCACTTTTGAAAGCGATAAAGATGAAGAAAAGTCTATTTTCATATGATATTTTAGATATATGTCTTAGAATAAAGCAATTCAAGGCATCCACACACGCATCAAAAAACGCAGATCTGAAAAGCAGCCAACCATACATGATAAGATGGAACCCCGGCCCCTCAGCTAACTGCTCCTTGCAATATTCCTTTTACAAGTGCCACATTTTCTTCAACTCAGAACAACTTATAAACTAAACCTATCATTTACTCCTTGTTGGCAATCTATATTATAAAAGGATTTATGCATCCCAATTTGCAAAGACAAAGACCAGAAGTTGGGTTGGCGCAATGGAAGCGGTAGGTCTGGTAGACAGTCAGTTTCCTCTCCAAACTCTTGTGACTTTAACTCTCTGTGCTGTAAGAATTGGGTTCGAGTTGAGTTGGGGGCAGGGGTGAAGGGGATACTGATGTGCAAGTTAAAAGTATAGCGAAATCATCATCTCAAGTTACTCAAAACAGCTCTGGACCTTTGGAGGATGGATGGAAAGAGGGAGACTTGCTTTTACTCTAGCATTGGGATTAGCCTCCCACCCACTCAGAAACTGGAAGTTCTGTTAAAAAATGTTAAAGCACATATCTAATGTGTATTTCTCTACCATTCTAAGAGAGTTTACAAGACCAAGATGCATTTTAACTATTTCAATGTAATCGTCCTTCAACTTTCACAGCCAATGGTAAAAAAAGAAAAAAGAACAGAAAGATCTGTAAAGCAGGAAATTGCAGAGAAATGCCCCAAGACTCGGCAAAAGTAACTTGTCAGCCTTTTGAGAGTGAAATTTCTCATGAACTTCACGGCCCTTACCAAGTGGTCAGTAACTTTTCTTGCCACCAAAAATTTCTCAGAATATGAAGGACAGCTCGGCAGACCACACTTTTTGGGGAATGAGATCTTGTTACTGGAAACATGCCCAAGAAAGCAAGCTGCTGGGATGCCCAAAGCTGCCGCTGGGAAAGTTGCCAGAGGAGAAAGTGCAGCCAAAGCATCGCTTGCACATGGTGCATCTTCTGCAATCACACATTGTGACAGAAATATTGCATCGCATTTATACAGCAACTGGGCGTATCTCATAAAGTTTCTCTTTGAAGAATACCAACCTTTTCTCTTCTTTCCCCGAACAAGTAATCATTGATTATCAGCATGATATTCCGGTTGCATGATGGCGCTTTTTCTTCACAAAGTCTGCCCCATCGACTCGAGGGAATCTGCATAAAGGGCTGCGGCACCTTCGGACAATGTCAAAGATGATCATCCTCTTGGGAGCCTTTAGATGCCTTGAAAATGAACGGCACAAGGGGAAAAAGTTTTCCAAAGCCTGTTTGGTTGCTTTTCTGTTTGTTTTGCTGATAGTTGCTAACGAGATTTTCGAAAACGCGCTTCAACTTTTTTGTGTAAATACAAAATTAAGCACCTGTGTGTTCGTTCTGGTTGATCAAAAAATTTGAAGTTTGCTGTTAAGTTGGTGAAAGAAATGCTGTTGTCACATGGATCATAGAACCCAAAATACTAAAGGTTTTCTTGAGAGAATTTATAAGAGACCGAAAAAAAAAAACCTTAATCTTTACCTTTAGTTGATGAGGGGAAGATTATTCCCACTGCTCCAGTGAAGGCCGAAGCACACTCCCCCTTTTCCTTGTCCTCCCAAGGTTCAAGGCTGTTTTAATGTGCATTTAGTTCACTTACTTGTTATGCTTTAATTTGCATATTGATGTCCTTGCTTCTCTTTTGAGGCAGAGAGAGTTGACACCACAAGAGTTCGAAACAAAAACTGGCTGCCTTTAAGCCCTTGCTCCGACATGGTTAATCTTTACCTTGAAGGTATCTTGGAGAGAGAAGTGTTAGATCCATTACAAGATTTTAAAAGTTGAAAAGGTTAAAGGAATAAGAAGAAAATAGACCTAGTAGTCAGCCAAGCAAAAAATGTGACTAAATTTAGGATACTTATTTAGTCGCCTTGATTTTATTTTTCAGTTTTGATGTGCTTTTAATAAAGCTAAGACCTTCGATTATCATCAAAACTTTGGGTTGGAAAATTCTCTTAAATGTATTTGTTGGTTTTGGCACTCGGGGTTTTTACATGGAGCTCTTGTCATATTATGTCGTTAACATAGGAAAACATGTTGCCATCTTCTATAAAGAGGCATTTTCATAATTACAAGAAAAATGTTTTCAGGTTTCACTTTTGCAGAGCGATTCTTTCATTTAACCAACATGTAGGGTCAATTTTAGTTTCGAGTTCACGAGGGATCAATTTCATCAACAGTGGAACTGTGGAAAGGAGAAAAGAATGGAAAGGAGGCAGTGGTGGAGCGAGAGATTTTTGGCTTTTTAGCTATGGGGCACTGCTATGAAAATTTTAATTTTTAAAGGGGTACAATGTATATAAATAAGTAAATAATTGTAAGAAATTTATGTACAAATAAATAAAAATTTAGTTGCTGGCGTGGGCAACTGCCCACACCAGCTTATATGTAGTTATGCTACTGGAAAGAGAAGTAGGGTGCAATGATAAAAGTAGAGGTTTTGCCTCTCTTGTTAGGTGATAAGATGAAATACTTCTCTTTCTTTGACATTTGGGTTATTTCCAAACCATTGACACTTGGTCTCTTACTAAAGTAAGTCGTTATAAAGTGAAAATGTAACCGGCTTGAGTATCATTCCAATGCAAATGGGGCTGTCACATCTGTCGGGCCATCTCTTAACTGGCTACTAGTCGGAAATGGTTGGGCGAAAAAATTAGTGTCTTTACTTTTTTCTATTTCAGCCCTACACTAGCATGATACAAATTGCCTGCTCATGGGCGGCCTCAACCAGCCCATTTCCTGCACACTGGGTTGTCTAAAAAAGGCTGTCATTCAATGGCTTAGCTACACGATGGTTGGTGTGAGAAGTTGTCCACACCAGCCTCACAAAATTAGTTTAATATATATGTTAATGTTTTGATATATTTGATTGTTATACATATAAGTGCTTCAAAGAAATTAAAAATATTGAATGAGTGCCTCTACCAGAAAAAAATTTGGCTCTCTACTGCTCACTGCCATTACAGTTTTTTTTTTTTTTTTTTATTACTAAGTAATAAGTTAGGTTATAGTTGCTGTTGAAGGCAACCAAACACCAAAAATCAGGTTTTTGGCAAAACCTTGTTTGCTTAAAGCCTAGCTTGGGAGCTGAAAAATGCAGTTTTTTTTCATAATCAAGTTTTACCCACAGGTTAATAGAAAAGGTTACAAGAAAAAAACAAAGGCAATATTAAGTGGTTCGGCACTTTTGCCTATTTTCTCCTTTATGATCCACAGATGCTCATGGACCTTCATTGCTAATTGCCTCATTATTGCTTCTACCTTCGATGGCTTCTTCTATAATTAATTGCCTTCACTTACCTTGGTCTTCACTAGGCTGACCTATCAGAAAATAAAGTTGGTGGCTGAATCATATAAATGCCAAGTCTTGAAGGATACGAGAAATCCAAGTAAGTTCAGCCGCGGTTGAAGCGAAAGCTCTATACTCAGCTTCAGAAATACAATTTGCATAAAAAAAACACAAAATCCTGTAGTAGATCGCCCAGACATAGGTCATCCAACCCAATCTGAGTCGAAAAAGGCATAATGATTCAATAGAGAATGTTGTAAAATGTGAATTCCATAATGCAAAGTTTCTATTATATATCGTAAAATCCTTTTAACAAGTTGGAAATGGAATTCTGTAAGAGCATGCATGTAGTGGCAAACATAATTAACACTGAAAGATAGATCCAAACGTGTGAAAGTTAGATATTGCAAGCTCCCAACCAAGCTTTTGATATATCTTCACATTGATGAGTTAGGTGGTTGTGTTCGACTAGCCATTGGAGTGGAAAGAGGTCGACCTCAGCCAGGACAGCTTTGTCTAATATTTCTCGTGCATTTTGATCTAAAAATATTCCTCCATCAAAAATGATACTTATAATGCCAAAAGGATGATGAATAGGACCAAGATCCTTCATTTGAAATTCTATACTTAAACGTTGAATTAGTTGAGTAAGTCTTATTGTGAAACGGGAAGGGTAGGGGGCAAAATGCCCCCCTATTGTGTCATTTGGACCAATAAGGGGCGGATTTCACCCCCTAGCCTCTAGGGGGTCTGTTTATAAAATAAAAAAAAAGCATAAAACCATTTTTTTTAAATGTGCATAAAAATGGTTTTTGTTACAAGGGGGGGCGAATCCGTTTTGACTTTTGAGTGATTATGGGTTTGTTTTACATCCGAATTGGGTTTGATTGGTCACCGACATGTTTTAGTGAGTGGTTTAAGCTCAAAATACATCTTGGCGCGAGAAAGTAACATAAAACAAAGGGAATGTGTGCATAGCGTTCATAGCGTCAAATTTTGTTGTTTTGATCTCAGCTTTGGATTTTGAGTTTGAAATGCTTGATTTGGAACTAGACTTTGGTTTTGGATCTAATTTGGAAATGAGAGTTGGATTTTGTATTTGAATCTTGTGTTCGGACTCAGACATGGTTTTAGAGATTTATTTTGGATCGAATAGTCGTTAATTTGTTATGGGTCTAGGGTTGAGCTTAGAGTCTAAAAATTAAATCCAAACGAAATAACTAAGAATTTCGTTTGGGTGAAAATAAAATGCAGTTTTTTTTGAAAAATTTGGAGTGATAACACTTCTCAAACTAATTCACAACCAATTTATGAAATTCGTTGAACCATAACGAAAAAATCTGATTTATTTTTTAATGAAAAAACCAAAGAAATCTACTATGATCATTAACAATTAAGCCATAACAGAACATACAAAATGGGTGATGGTCCGCATAAGTCACAATGCACCTTATCAAATGGTTCAACACATGAAGTAGTAGAAAGAGAAAATGGCAACCGGCTAGATTTAGCCATAGCACATCCCATACAAATAGCATAACCAATATTCTTTTTAGAGATAGAAATGAAACCACACCTTTCTAGAAATTGAACAATATTTGAGTGTGGATGCCCCAAGCATTGATGCCAAATATCTTGTTCTACCATTTGCTACCTCAAAGAGAAGAAAATGCTTTCTTCACTCGGCTTGAGAACATAAAGGTCACCACTCCTTCACCCCGTTGTCATCACTTGCTGTGTGGTCCTGTCCTTTATCTTAAAATGGTCATCATAGAACTCGAACATTAGATTCATATCAGATGTCAACTGACTAACAGATAAAGAGATTCTTCTTGGTATCAAGAACAACAAGAACATCTCGTAAATGAATAGACCCATTTTCAAGTTGTAGTGTTAACTCACCAACATGATCTTGACCACTTGAAATTTGCAGTGCAGCCAAAGCATGTGGAATAGCTTCAACTAGATAGGTCTGGTTGAACCTGTGATGATACTTGACAGTTGTATGGATAGACTTAAAGCATATCAAACAGATCACTTTATCCTTGGGCCCTGATTTGACATTGTGTTGATGATTTCTTGCGACATTTGGCCAGATGATTGCTAACCATAAAGAGTGAATCCACGGCCTTTTGAAGAAAATAAATGAGAATGTCTTCCATACTTACTGTTGAAGCTTGTTTGGAGCTTGTTTGGTTTCCTTGTCATTGGCCAAAGAATGTCATACTATGGTTTGAAGAGTTTAATGACGACTTAGAAGATTGAAGAGACTTAAGAGTCTCATAGTTTTGGAGAAGTGCCACAACGAGCTTGCTGCAATTGGGAGACCAGTTAATGACAAATCAATGGTTTTTTCCCTGCTTAATGGTTTTACCCCTTCTTATGAGGCTTTCGTCGTGGAGAATCTGGAGATGAAAGCCTCATAAGCATTAACAAACTAGTTCATCAATTTATCTAAAGGATGCGACAACTGTTACATAGTGTTCCATAAATCTATGTTAATCTTTGGGCTGCACAGATTCATGAAATAGTTTGTTACTATTCTCATTACCAAACTGACCCACGCAACTCACATATAAGGACACAGAGCGAAATAACATATAATTTTTAAACTTTCCGTCACTGTTTCTTGCTTGTTCTACCACATCTTGCACATAAAGTGCAGACCATATACTAAAATTCATAGCTAAAACTAAACCAAAGTAGCTTCAGGATTATTTAAGACGCATCCCACATAATTGTGGGTCTTTGCATCCACATGTATAGTGGCCCACAGAACCTAATGAAACAAGCCCAGTTCTGTCGGCAGCCATTGATTCTGGTATGTACGTCCAGTAACAACATAATGCCGACACTGGTTCTATTAAAATAAAGAAGAGCCCAAGGAAAGTAATTGGAGGAAAGAACTTGTAAGCAAGAAGTAATCTTCAAGTTGCGTCCCATATTCTTGAGCCTTATTAAATCAAAACACAATGTATACTTGTTGATGCAACCGAAAAGTGTGCAAAACTGCAACAAAACTGGGTCTTAGTGATGAAACTTCAGTTCCGGCGAACAACATGTGCAGATGCCTCGATTCAATAAAACCACAAAGAACAAAAGAACATCAAAATAGAGAATACCTGGCCACAACAAGTTGAATATGACAACATGACATAAATTAATGGAATCATTATTGAAGGCAAAGGATCAAATGAACGAGCTAAATCAAAAGATTACCACTATTTGTACAAGATATACGTGACTTCCATCTGTAATCACAAACATCCGTGTTCATTTTGGTTGTCAACTTCTTCCAGCTCCTGTTTGTGTTGTTTTGTCTTCATCAACATCATTGTGCACTGCAACTCCTGTGATCAACAAAAGATTGACCATGTTGAGGTTGCTCATATATGTTGGACTATATGAATTTGCCAAGAAGCTACACCATGGAACTTAGTAGACTAATTTTGATTGCGTGTGTATAAAATTATTTTTCAAGAGAATTCGTTGTTGGAGAAATTGGTAGCTACCAGACTCTTAGGTACTGGACCTGTAAGAAATAATCTGGGTCATCCATCTTTTATAAAAATGGACGATCGAAAGACAAACATGAAGAAAGAAGAAAAAAATTGTTAATTAATGATAAATAATTAGAATACTCTTTTTCATTTTATCCGTTTTTCTCTCAACCATTCATCTAAAAAATGATAGACGGTTAAGGTTATTTCTTACGCATAACCAAGAATTGGGTACCTACCAATTTTTCATCATTGTAATGTTTATATGGTATTACCATTTTATCTTGCAAATTTATACAGATTTAGTATTTCTTCCTATGAAGAAAGAACAAGAAACTAGTAATCATTCATTATAGTGCATGGTCTATCTGGCTTTAAATTGTTATTAGTTTGGGAGAAATACTCTAATGATGAAAACCAGCAACAAGAAAAGACAGTCTAGAGGGAGACCAGAGCGAAATCATTTCTGAACTCACGTAAAAGAGTAAGGTTGTGGGTCTTATGATTCTTGATCTCCCATTGTATGTACTGGCTTGATGGGCCAAAAAGAAAAAAAATAGGATTCTTGTAGTTTAGATAGCATATAGCATACAATTAATGTATGTTTAGACCGACTTATTAAATATCCAACAACTTATACCGAAAATATCATGCCTCATATCTGGTCATAAAAAATAGGATCTAAGTGATACTGTTTACATATATTATAACTAGAACCATAAGTGGACCAACATATCAACATAACTAACAACTTTGATTATGTATAAATGAGTGGCATGAAAATTACATCTATGCGATGTAAACAAGCTAATTTCCAGTAGATCTTGTTCATTTGGACGATGGCATGCACTCCAATTTTGAGTGAAAATAAGGCATAGACTAACATTATTTCTTGCCAAGAAAAATGTATATCCATAAAATATGTCCGCAACTAAAAAACATCCAAGTACGAACTACTTTATATTTTTTTGAAAAGATAACTATAAAAACAGCAGCTTAAACTAAGATTTTGGGCTCTAAGGCTTGCCCATTCCAAATGGGAAAAAGATTATGAACATAAAGAAAGAAGAAATTATGCTTTATTCCAACGGAAAACGCGAAATGGGTCCAAGCAGGATGTGAGTTCAATGCATGCCGCTATGGCACAAAGAGCGAATTATTCTTTCCAAATATACGAAATTTAACCTAACCCAAGGGCTGTTATGTCAAGACATTTTAATGAACAACTATGCAATAAAGAGGCACTCTCCTTGATTCCTATTGAACAGTACCATATGTTTTATAGGGACCCTCCACCTTCATATTTAAAAACTAGAAGCCAAGACTTCCCTTTTGTCCCTTTGTTTTCAGGGTCTAGGGCTGCGTCAGCTTGCGTGCCGGGTTGATGCCCATAATTACGAATGAGAACAAAGATGTACGTGATGCTGTGTAAAACAAATATTTGGATACTTATCTGGAATAGTGAAACCCCATTTCACTATCTTCACAAAAATAGAACTTAGATCCAAATCTCACTTTTAAAGATGAATTCAGATCCAACTAGTGAATCAGGACTGTCACGTCATATATATATATATATATATATATATATATATATATATATATATATATATATATATATATATATATATATA
>JAANDH010000209.1:350186-440169 GCA_011799765.1 Nymphaea thermarum | reverse complement strand
TATATATATATATATATATATATATATATATATATATATATATATATATATATATATATATATATATATATATATATTGTAGTAAGCTATAAATGCTAATTCAACATAAAATATATTTTGTTCAAGTTGTCTTTAAAGAAGTAATTGATTTTTATGGTATCAAAAATTTGAAGTCAGAAGAGCCATTCACCTTTTTTGCTAGAGAAGCATGTTATAACTCAAAAAATAACTTAGTGTACGATTATCATCAAAACATCTCTAAGATCATATATATATGATTGGATTATATAAAAGGTAATCAATAATCAATTTTGAGAGAGAGAGAGAGAGAGAGTGATTGGTAAATATCAGACCACCCATGTAAGAAACAAAAACCAAGCCACTTAACTTTGAGCTTAAAATATTGCAAACACGATGTAAACATCCTAACATGTTCATAAACATTCATTCAAAATAAATCATGTTTCAATTAAAGTTTTTTTTTTGTCTGATTTTTACAGTCTGATTTTTTTTAAAATAAAAATATACTTATACTTGAGAGTCTGAAATATCCCTCAATAATGGAAACAAATGAGTTTTCTTAATTGAGAACACTTCCATTCTTATAGAGATATCTCAATTTCTTGAAAATGCAACTAAATTTTCATTTTCTTTTTCAACACAATGTCCACTGTATAATTTTTTAGAAAACAATGATCTAGATCATTTTTATCAAGCTTGGTATATTAAGGTCACTTATCTCCCAGTTTCCATGGCAGCTGCCGCAAATGACTTTTCCGAATTAAATGCTGGCCAAAGGTTTTACTTCCCAATGCAAAGAGCGGTGTGCATGTCTCAAGGGGCATAGCATAGCTGGTTGGGTTAGGGGCATGAAAAAAACAGGTCTCTAGTTCGATTCTCATGGGTGCTATGCTCATGTGTCTTAAGGTGACATGGCACGACATCCACGTTCTATCACTGACACCGACATAGCTCAGAACCTTGGAGGCAAAGGGAATGGGGGGACCTTCGGGTTTCACTTCGGGCGGTGGGGTGACCCTCTCGCTCACCTGAAAGAGCGGCATGCATGAGTCGCAACACATGCATGGGCGACGATGGTATAACACGGGGAAAGTCCTCTCCTCCCTTATTAAATGACAGCCAAGGCCGGATAGGTCTGAAGTTGCCCAAGAAAGGAGGGAAGTCACCGGGTATCGTTAGCCTAGGTGCTCGGGATCGAGCGCGTAAGTGCACGAGCCATGATGGGCTAGCTGGAGAGTTAAAAGACCAGCTTGAAAAGCATGGTGATTTTTGTTCAATACAGTCAACGGATTTTGACTTGAATCAGGTGCATCATTCACCATATTTTATTGTTCATATATTCGTATATTTTACATTCAAATTCAGATTCGAATATATACGAACGAAAATACTATATCAAAACGTAACTCTTAAATTCACAATCTCAATACAATTCGAGTCTGACTTCTTTCACATCTGAATTTGAGCCCCAATGCGACTTTTAAATGCAGAACTGAATCTAAACTGCATAGTGACATGCTAAGAACCAACTTTGAAAATGAATAAATATTGGACATAGGATATATCATGATCAAATATATAAGTAAAACTGAATCCGAATGCAAATATGCTTCGATGTCATTTTTTAAAATTGAAGTCTCATTTGATTTCTTAATTGGATGTCAAATTCCTTTCCATGTCCCATTTTTTAAGTATTTTGCTTCAATATCTTATTTGAATCTGATCCATAGATATTCTAAATTGCCACTATTGTTTTTCCCAATATAAAAAAACGTTTTCACAATCATCATCTCTATAAAATAAAACCCACTTAGAAAGATAATCAAGGAAAGTAAAATAATGGCTATAAATGAAGGAAGAAGAGAGCAGATCCCTTAAATAAGCATTTCCCTTGATAAGAATCTGTGGCCATGATCAACTTTAGCTCTCCCCCTCTCCCTCTCACAGCCACGAGTTCCCCACAATTTCCGCCCTCTTGCTGACGAATCCTACTTCTGTTCTCACTTCCTCTTCTGCTTTGCATTGTCCGTCCAACGAGGGTTCGCCGGAGGGTTCTCGACAGCCGAGAAGCAGTGAAAATGGGACTGCTTTCCGGCTATCGTCCCCTGGTGAGGAGGATCGGCAGCTTCAAGCTTTCGGGAAATGGGAAGAGGCGTCCCCAAGTGACCAAGACCCTCAGCACCCTCTCCACCAATCAGCTCCTCGTCAGCGACGCCGGCGACGACCATGGTGAGAGCCGCGGCGGAGGAGGCTCCAGTGCTGGGTCGTCCAGACCCCGGAATCAGAAGGCTATCATGGACGGGAAGAAATGTGGTGGTGGTGGTGGTGGTGGTGCAGGTGAGGCGCCGGCGGCGAGCGGCTCAACCAAGGAGGACAGAAGGGTACAGAGCACGAGGAGGGGTGAAGAGGGGAACCACAGTGCGTCGTCGTCGTCTTCGTTGTTAAGCGGGGATCGTCGGGGGGAGGAATTTGAACGGCAGTGGAGGCTGGGGTCTGGGGATTCGCCGGGATCGCCAAGCTTCCGGGAGTACTGCCACATCTCCGTCTCCGACACGGATGACAACGCCGAGGATGGTAAGGTTTCTTCTTCATTCGTTGAGTCTAAATTATCGTGTTCTCGTTTCTGGTTTCTTCCTCTGAGAGGAGATTAGATGAATTGCAGAATGGCAGTGCAGGAATACTTTCTTCAAAGAATCAAACTTAAAAAATGGGATTATTTGACCCTTTGACCGGAGTAAAAAAAAAAAAAATCAAAAAGCCAAATTGCAGTTACAGATTTTTTCAGAAAATCTAAATATAAATTTTCAAAATTTTTTATATAGCTTAAACTAAACTTTTTTGTACTTTACACAAGCTATACATGTTAATTTCCATAAACTAAAGATGAACTTTATGTTTTGGACATCAGAGCTCACAACATGCGGTTAAAATCTCAAATAATTTAATTGAGCAATCAAAAGCACTTTTAAAGACCATAAATGTATTTTTTATAAGTTTATCGAAAATTTAATGTTTTAGATGCATGCTAAGAATTGGTTAATTAGCATGATTTGTTCATAGATTGCCTTGAGATTTTATGTCATGGAAACCAGTTGACATACATATATAATAATAAAATAGTTGTTTATAGCAAAAGATAGGACGCAGATTTTCGTGTCCTGATTGAGAATGCACCTTTAACTGTTGAGATAATATTAAAACTTCTTTTATAACAGAGCACATCGCTGTGTTTTCTTATTTTTTAGAAAGGATCTGCTTTCTATCCGGTCTCCATACATTTGGATGTTAAAAAAAAAAAAAAAAATTGAATCAAACCAATCAGGTTGTTAATTTCAATAAGTAATCGATTCAGCGAACCCAATTCTGATACAAATAAAAACAAATTGGAGAATATATTAAAAGAGTTGAAAACAAGAAAAACTTAAAAATAAGTTAAAATAGTAACAGATCAATAAATGCGGGACATTTAAAATCGAATGGCTCCCATATCATCAACATTTTTCATAAGAACCAACTGATTCAACATATGTTTTATATCAAAATAGTTTTTATAAACATATTAGGATGTTTATATTTTATTTTAAATAATATTTTGGCAACAAGTTAAAGGGTCTGGTTCTTGTCTCTGACTAAATATCTTGTTTTTACCAATTGCTCTTCTCTCTCTCTCTCTCTCTCTCTCTCTCTATATATATATATATATATATATATATATATATATAATTAGAAAGAATTAATGCTAATATATTCTTACTTTGAATTCTCTAAGTGGATAGTTTGCACATTTCATAAACTTTTGTTGTCGTTGTTGCAGGAGACTACAGGCTTACCGAAGATGAATCATCTCATGAAAGGAAAGAAAGCATTGGTTCTGCAACACCCACAACCACGGTAACTATAGCTTTGTGGAAAAAAAAACGCTCAATTAATAAGGGAAGGACATTCTTGATTCTTCGCCTCCTTATGGCAGGGAAATAATGTCTCTGCCTGTCAAACACGTCTTCAAATCCCTTTCAAAACATTTGCTTTCCAGTCCCCACTTATTTTCCGTTTATAAAGACACCTTTTTGACACAATTTTTTTTGTTGTCCTAGTTCTAGTGCTCATGTCTCCACATATTTAAGGATAATCATCAGATTTTTTCCCCTAAAAAATCATCTTCTCATGGCCATTAGTTCCAGGTGAGCAGGTTTCTCACTGCTCGGCATAAGCCGAAGTTCTCATCCAACCTCTCATCTCTATAGAGTCTAAGACATGCTTTGGTGCCTCAGGATGCCGCTAGCTTTATATTTCAACTTGCATAAGCAGCACAAAGAGTTGAAAAGTATTAAAAGTATGACTGCTATCTCTATTATGAAGACTCTTTATGAATAAGCACTTAATGACTTAATGTAGATATCCCAATACTTGTTAACTAGTAAAACCCTCAAGGTCATAACCTTAAGCTTCTAAGGTTATGACTTGTTTCATTCACTAAGGGAATCAGAAATTTTTTCTTGATGGGGGCACTTATTCAATACCTTTAATTTCTTTGAGGTATTTACATTGATAACAATCAAATATACCAAAACACTAACATATATATTAAAATAATTTTGTGAGGTTGGTGCCCATACCAACAGGGGCGGAGGGAGGGGGGGGCTGGCCTAGGCCATGGCCCCACCTAACCAGCTTTTTTTTTTAAAAAAAATGTAGTGTAAAAATTGAAAAAAAAAATTGCCTCAATGTATTTTTTGAGTATAAGTTGAGTTTGGCCCTACCCAAATCCAACTCACAAAACCCAGTCCCCATTTGGCCCGCCCTTGCCGAAAATACTGGCTCCGCCCCTGCATACCAACCACCATGTGGCTACGCCACTGGACTTATGTAACACTCTTTAACTCGAATGTCACACTTGCCACCATTTGCAGCTAAAAGAATAATACACTAGAACGTGATAGTAGCCATAAATTTCGAACCTCAAACCCCTTAGATATGAAACTTCTTCTCACTTGGTTGCACTACGCTCCTTGAGGCTGTCAACCAGTAGACTTGAAATGGGAGGTGGGGAAAACAAATTCCTCTACAATAAAAAGTTCTTAATACTAATTTCTTATCTGGTGGAGATCATATGGACCATAGCTCTTAATTCGTTTTAACTTAATATGGGTTGTGAGCTATGTCACAGACCCATACTGGTACGGCGGTACGTCCTGGCACGTTTGGATTTGGATCCAGGTTGGATCTAGACCCAAACTGCATTATAACTAAAAAAAGTCAAAAAAATTACTTATTCTTCATTTTTTTTGTTTTTTTTATACTTTACCATAAGAAGTCTTGTTAACAAGATAAAACATTGATAATTTATTCATTGTGAGCCTCTTTTTATTGGCATTTTTGTTACAACTTGTGGTTTAATTATATATAATAATTATTTTTTTAAATTAATTGTATATAATAGTCGCCGTACCCGTACCAAGATTTTAAAAAATATCATACTCATACCCGTACCCGTACCGGTACCATTGTGACATAGGCTGTGAGTAGCAGGCTGACTTTAATAGAACTGTCTCTCTCATCGGACCAAGTCCAAGAGTTGGCTCAACCTGCTGACACAATGGGTTCGAACCTACCGCATCTCACCCGAACCCATTTTCTTACTCTGGGAACAAACTTGCCAGTTATCCTCCTAAGTGAGTCCGGCACCGGGCGTAGTGGGTCTAGCTAGGCTCATGCAAAAAGCACAATGTTGAAAACAAGAGCTAATGTTCTGGATTGAGCATTTTCGGCCGTTGATTTCGTGATCGTCAACATGCAGGACCAAACAAAGAAGTCGCCACCCGTGGCCAAGGACAAGTTCAAGAGGCTCAGGCTATTGACGAGGGCACCAATCGCAATGTTGAGTGTGCGTTCATGTTACTGCCATTGTTCTTCTTCGCAGGAGAGCCCCCGTCTCTTTGCGGTCAAGTCCGCTTCCTAGCCTCCTCAGCAGTGGAGAAGCTCAAAGTGCAAGCGGCAACGGTGGGATTCGATCTCCGGACCTTCTAATGGAAAGTTGGCTTAGTGGGATGTAGCAGGTGTATCTACCCTTTTGTAAGGAAGTGAACAAGTATCCGTTCTAGCTATGATCCGTCGTTTTCTTCTTCATTTTTTGTTATTCTTATGATGATAATTAAGAAGTCCACTGTTGTAACAAGGAGGTGCTTGCTGCGATGATTGGGCAGCATGTAGCTAGCAACATTGACTTTGAAAATATGTTGGAGCTTTTAGTTTAAAAAATTAAAACCCCACTTTAAGGTCATCTTGCGTCGAGGGGTTTAGTGCAGTTGGTTGGGCAAGTGACTGGTAGGCAGCTAATCACTGGTTCGAACATGTTGCGTCTTTTTCAAAGCCATGCATGTGTTCGGGTTGTTTTGAGAGGGGGGATACTGGATAGACTGAGCAAGATACGAAGTCTCTCTACCAAGGGTGATTTTTTTATGTGTTTGTATGTGCGTGTGTGGCCAAGGGGTGAAGGAGGAGGGGGAGCGTGAAGAAAATTATAAAGTCTATCGGGGGCCTGAGGGGATAGAGCAAGCAAGATATGAAGTCTCTCAACCAGGGGTCATTCTGCGTGTGAGAGACACATGCACTAGTATGGTTAATGACTAAAATACCCTCAATTCACACTAAACCTAAAACCTTTTGTAAAGACAAAATGTAAACACAAAAAAATAAAAAAAGCCATTTCTTGTTTAAAAACTGTCAAAATATCCATTGGTTCTTTTATGCAAAACGACACTTATAACTTTTCTCGTGTTTGAAGGAGGAGGAGAAAACTAGCAAGGAATGAAGTCTCTCGACCAGCGGGTGATTTTCGAAAGTGAAATTAGGAGGGGAAAAGAAAACTTTGAACTTACCTTTGAATGTATGAAATGAGAAATGATGAATGGGTAGTATATGAAACATGTTACGGGACCTAAACTCATAGAGTTTAGTTCTCGTGGAAACTTTTAAAGAGCATGCGCATATGTATAGTAGTAGGACCTTCATCAATCATCAAGATCAATTGCCAAAGCAAGCAGAAATGCGTTCAACTTGTATCAACTTTGTTTGGATAATGAAATTGAGAAATACAAAGAACTAGAAAAGTTTCATAAGATTTTGGCGATTTTAACATGCAAACTAGACATTGGAAAAACATTTATTTTGATCAATTTCCGCAACTACATGGAAACCGAACATAGTTACTTGACCTACCATGCAAAGAGAAAGGACTGAGAACAAAGTAAATCGTGATCATGCCGGCAGCCACTACAAGAAAAGAAGATGGTTTCACTGATGCGTGAAAACTATCTCGTTGTTTGACATGTCATATGCTGGAAGTCTAAGATAAGTACATTTTAGTGTGTTATTTATCTGCGATTCAATTATCGATAGTGACAAACACGACATAACTTAAGTCTACCCTAAATTAAACCAAAATCTTGGGAGCATGAGGGTGTATTTGATAGTCTCGAATTTGAAATTCTTAAAATTTGAAAACCGTAGATAAAGATCAGGCCCTCTTCTTATTCTAAATCTAATATTTTGTCAAAAAAATAAAATAGGGGTTCTAAGTATGATGTTTAATCTAAGTACTAAATCATAGATTTTGCAATGGAGCTTTTGCAGTAAGCATGGGCACCGAGCCGAGCCGCCGATGGGTACTTGGTACTCGAGTTCAATTCCAAACTTGAAAAAATGGGCACGGCCCAATCAATTATCGGGCCGATTCGGGTAGGTCCAATAGATTCGAAGGGACCTGATAATATTTTTTAGTATATATTTTATTAATTTTACATATAATTATAATATTTTATTACAATTAATTATATTTATAGATTATTTTATATTAAAATATATTTTTAATTTAATTAAACCGAATCAAGTTCGAACTCGACTTTTGAATACCAGACGGAGTCTGTTTTTTGTGTTGGGTTGGCTCGAGTCCAGCTTCTTGTCAAACGGAGGTGTTCGATGCCGCGTAACTGAAAGGTGCCGTGCCAAGTGGCTTCTACTGAACGACTCTGCCTGCTGTATTGTCCAAGTGGCAAGGGAAGGGTCAAAAGCGGTGGTGCCAGAAGTAGTAGCAGCTGAAAAGAGGCAGGAAGGCAGTGATTTTTACATGTGAAAAGATCAACACAAGCAGTCTAGATTTCGACAGCACTATGCTTAAAAAGGAAAGCATCTGAGCTTGCACGTAAATTCACGTTCTTGTATGTTGAGAAAGTCGAGAGTTCTTATGACCATTACAGCTCCACCCATCTGGTAGGAACCGCACTTAGCTTCGACGTTGCGGCAGGGGATCACAACCGTGAACACACTGATACCTCCTCGTATGTAGATGGTGATGAGGGCGTTTTCTCTTTGGCCTACTGTTGTTTACATCGATTTGTTGTTTTCGTGGAGCTTTCATGTGAAATAGCTGAAGATTGGAGTGGTTTTTTTTTTTTTCTCTTGTAACGCCATTGCTAGATATCTGACTCGAGCACTTACATAAATGTCTGTTTTCTTATTCTTCTTCTTCTTGAGTTTTGAAGCAGAAGAACGATGTTGGGGAGAGTCGTGCAAAAAGCTCCGCTCGCTGGATTCTCTTGTACAGTTTCGACCGTGGTAATGGCTTGTCCGTTTGTCTTAGTGAACTTACGTTAACAGGAACCGTTGCTATTCCTATTTGTTAATTTGCGTGCATCTTTATGCATCTGTCAACAAAGATTGGGGAACTTAGCATAACAAAAGGCTACCACTTTGTGTATATGTGTATAAACAGTAGTTGCCTGGTTATTCCTGCAGACCCACGTGCAGTCCTTATGCAAGGTTTTTCCTGAGACTATGCTACAAAAGAGTTTCTCTAGTGCTGCAAAAAGGGTATGATGAGTTTCTCTTGTTGCACATTTTATTTCACTTGTTTGCGTGTGAAATCTTTTCCGCTCATTTTTTTATTTACTGCTCAGGGCATCATGTTGACAGAAAAATCTGCTATTTGAAAGAACTGTACAACTTGCATTGCCCAAAGTTCACATGGTGGAACGGAGTAAGAATCTATTGAAGAAATTAAGAAGTTGTGAAACATGAATTACACGTTGTATGAATACTTAACATTCAAAAAATATCAACCATTACATGAGCAAATCATTCATGAAGGAACCTGCAAGCCTAGTGAACAAGTCACAGTTCTACAGGTAATAATTGAAAAAATAGAAAAGAGAGAGAGAGAGAGGTACTGCAAGGTGGCCGTGATTATGTGCCAACTGGTGGTGGGAATTTAGACTTAAATGTGGAAAATGCTTGGTCAATAATAAAAGTAGTAGTTTTGTTGTTATAAATATAGTTCTTCAATAGTTCGTTAAATTTTTGGATCTCATCTCCAATCTGCTCAGTTTGACATGCTTTCCACTTTCAAGTCTTAATTGCTTGGATGTGAAGAGCTTGGTCTATCTCGTTTGGTTTTTTATGCACATTATTCACAGCAAGCCTCTTAATGGTTGTCTGACACCCAAAATTAGATGATCTTATGAAGCTCTGGCTGTTATCCAGATCCTCGTTCTTGTAAAGATTGATCACCCTTGTCAACAAGCTGATGCGTGCATGTCTTTCGTTTTCGTTCTCCTGTATCTAGTGTTGAAGACGTTTTTAAATATTTATGTATGCTTTGGTTTTTTTTTTTTTCATTTTTTCTCAAAGTCCACACAGTGTCCTTGTTTTTCTCCTATCCACTACTTACAGTATGTCTAGCATCATTTAATAGTGTTTTCATCTTTGAGTGTCATATGGAAAGAAGAATGACAGTACATCTGGAACTAGGGAAGAAGGTTTGTCAAAAATGTAAATGTCCATATACAAATTGCTTAGTTTACATGGACAATTTTCTCCATTGGGGAAGATGGGAGCACTTTTAGGCAAATTTTTATGTTAATTTGGTTTCAAGGCCTGTGCCACTTCTTATGAAAATTTTCATACAAATATTAATTCTGAAAGCAACTAAGATTCCAAAGTTGACTTTAAACTTTTGTTTTATTTATTACAGATGACAATTAGGGATGCTCTCAACTCTGCACTTGATGAGGAGATGGCTGCAGATTCCAAAGTTTTTTTGATGGGCGAGGAGGTATTAGCTTATGCAACAAGGTTTGTGAGTATCTGAAATATTCTGATAATGTTTGGACTAATGTAAAATCCTTGTTCACAGGTTGGTGAGTATCAGGGAGCATACAAGGTTAGATACAATTAGTGTGTCAATACATTTATACTTTATTTATTTGTTTGTTTGTTTGTCTACATATCCATAAAGCTTATGCATGCATATGACAGATGATTTCTTCTTTAGTGCAAGTGACTTTACAAGTTACAGTGGTTCTATATATAGGTTTCCAAAGGCCTTCTTCAGAAGTATGGTCCTGACAGAGTCCTTGATACCCCTATCACGGAGGTAACTCATGTGAATCTTATTTAGCAGTTTTGACTGGTGGTATGTCCTGCCACCTTCTCACTGATCTTCAAACAATGTCACTTCATCTGAAAGCATCTAATAATTGTTCCCAAAAATCTTATGACATCACTTGCAGGCTGGCTTTGCTGGAATTGGTATTGGGGCAGCACTTTATGGTCTACGTCCTGTTGTGGAGTTTATGACATTTAATTTCTCTATGCAGGTTAAGATTATGTCATCTTATTTCGCTCATATGGATTGTTATTTCCTTTCCTTTTTTCTTCTTATGGCAATCAAGATGAAGCATGATCCTACGTTTTCTTCCCTTCGGTTTGGCCTTTCATGTACATAGTTCCTGAAATGCCCACCAGTTGATTCCAGACTGAGCTCTATATATTTTATCAGTAGACGTGCCTGATGTATACCTCAGTCCATATTTTCTTGGTGGATGTACTTAAAAAGGATGCCTTTCATGGAACCAAGTTATTTGTGAAGTAAAAAAATGAATTAAGCAGTTGAAAAAATTGGGATTAATGCAATATCCAAGCTCTAGTAGACATCATGCGATAGTTAACATGCATCACAGCAGATCCCATGTTACAGAAAAATTATTTTGACCAAACTTTGGTATTTGTTTGATGGATCTCACTTCTTTGTTAATTTAATTTGTGGGATCTACTTAAGCTCCTGATGTAACTTAGATATTTCTATCAGGCCTTCTCGCCTGCATTGGAACATGTCTGCATTGGAACATGCCGAATGATGATTCAGCTCCTACATGTTGGTCATCCATGTTGCCAAGTTGTACCTGAAAATGCTGTTTTCACCTTTGTAAGACAGATGTTACTTGTTGAATAACACATATATACATATCTATATACATATACATATACATGTATATATATATATATATACTTATACATATACATATACACATACACATACATGCACACACATCCTTTTCAGGGGTCCCATGCAGTCTCCTTTTATAGACTTCTCTCTGAAGTTACCTGAGCACCTAGTCATGTGGATCTCAATCCACAGGCTTTGGCTTTTTGTTACAGAAAATGGGCTATGAATCATGACATTAAGAAGTAATCAGCTCTAGGCATGTGCACCATTCACTATAAATGTAATAGATGTGAGACTATTCCCGAGAGATTTCTATGCATTGGGATCTTAACCCCTGCATACTAGTGTTGCATCCGTAATTATATGATAGCTCTCTTTGCAACCAAAACGTCAACTTATATGGTTTTTGGGTTCATCGGTGCTGATTTTCTATACATTGAAGTTGTCAACTTCTGTGATGCATCTCTGTTTAGTACCGACTAGTTGACCAATACAAACTGCTTAGATATTTGATTTCTTCTTTCCAAGCTATGGATCCATTTATGAAAGCAAAGATTGATGCAATTTCTCTTTTTTTCCATGTGAACATTTTCTCCTGTTGTGATTAATTGAAAAGGAACTTATTTCATCTTGATTGTTAGTATTGCTAATAAATCTGCACCTGACTGGTCGAACCAGGGAATTATTACAATGTTGCTGACATGAAAACCTGAATTCTCGCCTGCTTTCGGTCCACTATCTGTTGCTGCAAAATTTTTGGCTCTTTCAGGATATTATATGAAAACTTCTTCTTCTGGGTATTTGGACCTTCCAGAGCATATGTTCACGGAACTTTTTGAATTGTTCACCATTTTCTGTAGGCTATAGATCATATAATCAATTCTGCTGCGAAATCATGTTATATGTCTGGAGGTGGAATATCTGTACCAATTGTCTTCAGAGGACCTAACGGTGCTGCTGCTGGTGTTGGCTCTCAACACTCTCAGGTTTGGTCATTGTTTGACATTTTGTGCTTCGTTTTCTTTCATTACCTATGTTAACACTTAACAGCCAATTCGTCCTTCAGATAGATGTGTTATTGACTGCAACTGGGGATGGAGCTACATGTAGCTTGGATTTGGAACTCATCATGGTCCTCTGTCAAATCCTGTCCCATAAGATCCTGTCAATCCTTGTGCCTGCTGTAGTCTAGGTTTCTTGCCTAACTATTGCCTTCAGTTCCTCTGGTGGTTTACATTGTAGAGGAGATTGAAAATGGTCCTGGTTTGTCGCCAATACTTGACACCATTATCAAATGCTATCTCAACATTGTATTAGATTTCATTATTCTCTATGTAATTAAATTTGTTAACCGGCTGTCAAAGTAGTCTTCCACTTGATGCTGTAATCTGTTCTTGACAAATTGCAATTCACATGTGAAGAGAAAAATACTCAATGGGTCCTCTATACAGTTTGATGACTGATGGCTCGCTTTTTTCATGCATTTGATTGCAATGAAACTATCACTGGGTAGTATTCAGTTGATTTTATTTGCAGTGTTATGCTGGTTGGTATGGATCTTGTCCTGGACTTAAGGTGCTGGCTCCTTACTCATCGGTAGATGCTCGAGGGCTGCTAAAAGCTGCCATTAGGGACCCAGATCCTGTTGTTTTTCTGGAAAATGAATTGTTGTATGTATTAGGCTAAGTATATTGGAAGAAAATCTTCATCAGCTTCTGACATGATGCTGATTGTAGAATCTGGTAATTACGTTTCTCATGCAGGTATGGTGAAACATTTCCTGTTTCAGAGGAGGCCCTTGATTCTAATTTCTGTCTTCCAATTGGAAAAGCTAAGGTACCTTTTTGCTGTACTAAAGAAAATATCCATGGTTGTTACTCTTACTAATATTTCATTTGGCAGATAGAACGGTCTGGAGACCATGTGACTATTACATCTTTCTCTAAGATGGTCAGTTATGCACTTCAGGTTAGTCTACTTTTTCTTTTCTGAATGATAATGTCGTTGCCTGTTGATCCCATGTATGCCTGTAGAACATTAGATTAAACTGTTAGGTGCATCCCCACATGATTTTACAGCAATTTTTTAGTGCTTCATAAATGTGGTAAAGCTGATTCTTATATCTTCTCTAGTTGGATTTACTTTTATGGCTCCATCTATTCGTTGGTTTGCATTTATACTTGTAAGCTTTTTTATAGGCAAAGTGTGCATGGCTACATGTTTTGTTTACAACGGATTCAGCTGAATTCTAGTTGGTAACTGGACAACACATTAAATGTTTGCTTTTCCAATAGTCCAATACTCGTAGTAAATTTTATTCTACTTTTCATGCTGAAATTGCTTCACCTTTTGATATCAATCTATCATCATGAGAAAGGTTTTCTGCAACACAAACTTGGTGTCATCTGATATGAGTTGTATCAGATGGTTTTTGGTCTGAACAAGAATAGCTGTTTAATCATATGATGAAGTTCTTCTGATTAAGCTCATTTGCTAACTCCTCCAAATATTTTGTTTATGGTATGGTGATAAAATTAAGCTGGAAGCAAAGGGAGAACAATTTGTCACTATTACAAAAAGCTGACAAAGGAATGATTTTGTCTGGAGTGAGCCACCGAGCCCTTATATCATAGTTGAAGTACTGTTACAAGCGCAACACTTTTCTTTATTTTGCTATTTCTAGATTACAAAATGTTTCCTTTCAAGCTAAATATGTTCTTATTCCTTGAATTCCCAATCCTGATCTTTGTATTGTTTGTTATTTGTCATAATTTTTTGATATTTTCTCAGGTAAACCTCTTGCTTTATGATTAACCCCTGGAATAGTATCCCAAGGCCAATCTCTCTCTCTCTCTCTCTCTCTGTGTGTGTGTATACACACACTCATGCACTTATGTGTTTGTCCTTCATTAGACTGCTTCATGCAAGTAATTCTGGAATAAGATACTTGTATGGTTAGGTTTTGTTATTATGATCAGGAGTTGCTTCTTTACACTTCCTGAGAACATGAATTGCAAGTTAGGGGAAAAAAATAAAAAAACCTTTGGGCTACTTTGCAGGCTGCAGATATACTTTCCAAGGAAGGGATCAATGCAGAGGTAAAAGCTGACTGTCATCGACTTGAATGCAGAGGTTGTCATATTCTTTATCAAGTATATTGATGTCTTGCTCAGGTCATAAATCTGCTATCAATAAGGCCACTTGATAGAGAAACCATCTTTGCATCTGTCAAGAAGACCAATCGGCTTGTTACTGTTGAAGAAGGTTTCCCACAGTGTGGTGTTTCTGCAGAAATTGGGTTTGTGTGTTTCTTTGGCAAAAGTTTATCTGTTCATAAGTTACACAAAAATATCTAATATTCATTTCTCCTTATCCTGAAACAGTCAATCGGTGATGGAGGAGTGCTTTGATTACCTTGATGCACCAGTGCTTAGAGTTGGCGGGGCCGATGTGCCCATGCCATATGCAGCTAATCTGGAAAGGATTGCTCTTCCCCAGGTATGAAACTGAATAGCTTTAAAATAAACCTCGTTTGTCTACGAATTCTTGCCCTTACAGAAAAATGAAGGCGAAATTCTGGTACCTGTGAATAAATGCTCAAGCTTGCTGTTAGAGTTATTGGACCATGGAGGATAGAAATTCAACAATTTGATTAAAATGTGAATGGTACGCAGGTTGACGACATTGTACGTGTGGTGAAGAGGCAACTAGATGTTGGTTAGCTCCAGCTCTCCATCTCCAGCAGTCCTTGGTTGATTCTGCAAGGTGTGATTCATACTATGGGGGGTTTCTTTTTCTCCGTTTTCTGAATCTTGGGTCTGTTTCTGTTTTCTTTCTTCCTGCTAGTACATATCGTTACTTAAAGATCAACAGATCTACCCGTTGAGATTTTGTCATAGGGAATCAGCTAATGGGAAGAAGATGTGCCCCCTGTAAATATAGCTAGAGATGTGTCGTTGCATGCAGGCATGTGTTGCAAGCAAACAATGTGGTGACACCATTTACACCAACACGCCGACAATAAATAATGTGCAGTAAACATATGAACAGTGTGGTGATTTATTGGCTTGCATAATTGGCGTATGGCTCTACCTACAATATAAATATGTTTGCATAATTAGTGGAATGTAGGCTGTCAAAACCTGAGGGTATATGTACTTTTTTAAGGGTGAGGCAGTTCTTAACATGTCATGTTTTTAACTATCGAAGCAGGTGTTTGTGATTATTTGATAGATACAGGCGACTATTTTTAGTTTTCCAAACATTGGCAGTTCCTCGTAATACACTAAAAGTTGCACAGGGTTTTATGAATTTCTCAAAACTTTTCCCCCTTCCATGTTGCTTCTTCAACCTTCAACATTTGTACACGCAACAAATATACACCACCGTACACGCAACAAATACACACTAAGAAAGGGACAAAGTTATTTTTTGAATTTTTTTATAAAGTAGATGACATTTTAGATTTTTTTTTTTCACAAATAAAGAGAGCTTTCAAAGTTGGGGAGCCAAGGCGGCTAGAAAGGGATATGCCCGGCCCCCATATTTTGAGAAAACAAAATCTGCTACTAGTAAATTTGAAAAATTGTAATTTAATTCTGATAAAAAATTTGAGAAATATTGTTAAGATTCTGCAAAATTTTTGAAACTACTGTTCAACACCCCAGCCAAAAAAAAAAAGAATTTCTGGCTGTGGCCTTATACATGTTGGTCCTTGATAATGTCCTTCATTAGAACAAAAAAAACTGTCCTCATGGTTGAATCTAGAAGTTGGCATCGCCGGTTTTTCATTCTCAGGATAAGTGTTTTGCGTCCCTCACTAATTATAACCTTCTGTATTAAGTGGTGCTCATTCTCCAGGTTTGTTTTGAATTTCTTTGCACTTGGGGCAATGGCACAACTAGTGATGTAAAACTGAGGTGCGTCAACTTTTGGTTGACAATCATTGTTCTAATTTTCTTTGGCATTTTGTTCCAAGTTTCTCACGAAGAAAACTCTACATAGACATTGCTAAAACTTCCAGGATATATAGCAACTAAATGAGTACAGGACCAAATTTTGATCTGATGGATCAATCAGGCTATATATAAAGCATGACTTGTCCGCAAGGAGTCTTCAAAGTGTACTACTGTTGAATTATTTGAATTATTTACCACAGTTACGAAATCACTACCGCACTTTGTATTTATGTTATAGTTGCAAACATAATTGCAACTACATGATGTTGCTTCTTTGATGTTGCTTCTTTTTGAGTGAGTAGAAGGAATATTTCATCCTACTGTTTGGAGAAGTTGCTCTCACTACCCAAGTTCGATAATGGGTTTGTCTTTAACTTATTGAAGTGTTGTCTTCATTGTGCTTTAGCTTGCACGTCAATGATTTAGAAAGCTTGCACGTCAATGATTCAGAGAGTGGTGTTTTGGAGGTTCGAAATAGAAATTTACTGTTCAACAGCGCTCACCTTAATTGTTGCACCTACCCCCTCGAAAACAACTAAAAGAACTTCAAGTTGGCATGACTAATATCTTCTTCTATTGCAGTCTTGAGGTGGAGTTTTACAAGGTTCTCTAAGCTTATGGCTTATTTTAAGTAGTTGGCGGTTCGTGATAGGGTTTAGAGCTGTTTCGAAACTTCGCTAGTCTTATAATATATCCTTCAACTTGAGTGTCGGCGTGCTATTTTTTAGCAGTATAGAAGAATAGCACCAGGACATGTTGTCAGCAAAACACTTAAACCGACTAGCTATGCTATCCTTAATCCGACTAGCTATGTTATCCCTTTAAAACAATTTTTTTAAAAGAGTTGGGTGGTGCCAAACTCAAATGAGTAACTCTCTACTTTGAAGAATCAACAAATGGAATGTCTTTTTGTTGCTACGTGTTGGCAATAAAATAATTGCCCAGAATGACATTTTAAGTGATAAATACTTCCAAAAGTCTTCAATGGTTGCTTAGCGTCAAAGGTATGAGAAATTTAAAATATTGGTTCGGAACTGAAGTGGCAAGATCAAAGGGAGGTGTTCATCTAATTTTCCATGGAACACACCTGCTCTAACTTTCCATGGAACACACCTGCTTTCACATGAAGCGAGAGCCAAAACAAACAACACATTAAGTTTGCTTACGGCAAGCAACAAGAGATTAACACAGTCAACCCCAGTCTAGGAAAGTTAAGTTTGGTTGCGTTCTTTGTGTGTTTTTTTCTTAGATCATTGTTTGGTGAGAACGATATTCCAAAGGAAAAGACAAGCTTTGGGACCATACCCACTTGGCAGCCAGGCAATATGCCAGAGACTTGGAAGACCACAGACCTAAACCAAGCTGGCTCCAACTAACATTAATTAATATTGGACTATACTGACAACCAGCTTAGCCTTCGAAAAGAGAAGACATGAATATCTAGAAATATGCAGTACTCCAATCCTTGATTGCTTTCCTGTGGTGAGATCACAGATTGATTTCACTAGGTCAAATTTTTGACAGGATTCTTAGTTTTATATCATAAGCATAAATATTGTTTTCGAGTTTTGATGTTTTTCTCTGGTTCAAAACAGCAAAGTTGTTTTTTTGTTTTGACAATTGGCACATTTTAAAGCAATTAATCTTTTAATGCAAAAGAGAAAGGTGTCCAAAATCTTAAAAATAAAATGTTAAAAACGTCTGAAAATAAAAACTGGAAAAATATAAAAAGGGGAAAAAGTTGGAAAATGTGAAAAAAACACGCTCCGGTTGATCTATTTTTAACTTTTTATAGTGTCGTTTTAACGCGTTTTTTGTGGCGATGGTCATACTTTCATATCGGAATGATCCACTTTTGGGACTGCACCTTAAAGTCATGAATTGGAATATTCATCAACTAGGGTCTGGTGGGTCATCCATGCAAGTTCTTGGAATCATACAAATGAGGATCTCGGAATCCATGTTTAAGACCTATAGAATGACCTTTAATCGAGTGTTTGTGATTAGATGGAGCGTTAGAAACTTGAGTTCCTTTTTCATTATATTCTGCTACTGAAAAGATGAAGTTGTGGTGCGCATGTGGTGCACCTCAATACGCTACAAGATCTTTGAGGTCGATGATCGAAGTGTCGACATGAACTGAAAGTGAAACCAAGTTGCTCATCGAGTGTTAGATTTGCTAATACAAGTGCAGACACTCCTTTGAATCTTCATGTCTTGATGAATCAATTCATTTTTATATATGCATAATTACAGTGGTTCGCATACAATCGCACATACGAGAGGTTTGCAACCATGGTGATTTTCTGAATAGATAATTGTCAATATGGTAATAAGAACGACCTTCCTTTTTTTTTTTTAAGGGTGAGTGGTTCATTTTACCGTTTCTAAGAGAGACCACTGGCCCATCCTGTGCCTGCTCCATTGGATTTTCACAGAGCATGCTTTGGGCCCTTTTTACGGGCCAGACGTACAACGCATTAGGATGTGACAGTGACCACTCGAAGACTCGAATATGAGTCTTTAGAGGAGCCGGCCCACATTACCGTTCAGTACGCTACCACCCCTCGGGGTCATAAGAACGGCCTTCGAAGTTTCATGTTTATGTTGCAAACAGATCGCATGTGCATATCTATGGTTTCTTGGTTCAGTTGACTATGAACTGGATGTGATTGATAGTGCCTATTTGTTAACTTAATATGACCGTAAGTAGCCAGGTTGTATCTAAGCTGGTCAGACTGCCAGGTTGGTGAAAGTCAGTGGTTAGTTCTTTGATCCCTATGGGCACTATTCATTTGAACTGTAAATGATAGATGTACAACATTATAATTGATGCTTCACCCATGTCCCCAAGCGGTCTTGGATTCCAAGGGCTAGGAGAAGGGAGGGCTTCGGCCTCTTCGGGGTATCTCCATGCTATAAATACTAATGTTGCTATAAATACTAATGTTGGTGACAATAATATTGTCCTTTTCCAACAAAGTCTAGCATAATAAATCATGTCATTATTTTGTCCTTCATACAATGCAATAACAAATTGTTCCACCAAAACTCGAACAAGCTAGTTGGCGAAAGTTTGATTTTTATATTATAAGTAAAATTTTTCAGTGAAAGGAAAGCCAGACTTTGGATCTGAATCTAACATTATGACAAGTAAAATTTTTCAGCTTCACTAATTATTTGACACAAGACATAGTCCCGCCTTCCAACATAAATACAACAAGTTGCTTGATATGAGATGGAAAATCTAGTTGGTCAAACAAATGAAAGGTATGAATTATTTTCCACTTGTTTGGTAAAATTTAGGCCCCACAGCAATTATTTGATCAACTTCTAGAACGAAGGCAGCATGAAGAGTATTGTTATGCTTATTACACTTCACATGCTAAAATTATAGTTCAGACTAATCATTCTTGAATTTATTTATGATCAATTTCACCTTTTAGATTACTAAACAATTGATCATTTTCCAAAGAATGGTTTGCTTCTCATGTCTTCAAAGATACCCAGATATATTCTGATGTAGACAACTCCCAAGGTCCAGATACAAATTATCATACTTGCATTTTACTCTATTTTTATTTCTTTGTTTTCCTTTCATATGATGATGGCGATGTTGGCGAATTTTAAAATACTATATGTTATATTCTAGTTATATTTAAATGGCAATATAGAGATGTTGTAAACAAGTTTTGGACGAGGAAAATAAAGGGTGGGTGCAGCACGTTATATATATATATATATATATATATATATATATATATATATATATATATATATATATATATATATATATATATATATATATATATATATATATATATATCATATTCGTATGGTAGAACGGACTAATGCAATGCAGAATGTTCACTGGACAAACTGGACATGATGTTCTGGTTTCTAAAACTATGATCAAACAATGGATAAAGAACACAATTGTCTATTTGGAACATGATAATAGCATGGGGGATAGGATGTCCCATTTAATATGTCTAGTGGGACAGTTAGCAAACGACCTCGGAGTTTTACAATGGTTGGACAAATAATGTGGCCTTATGCCTCACACCTAACGCAATGAGGCCATCTACCGGTCAGTGAAATGGTTATAAGGCTGTTCACGAATCGAGTTCGAGCCTACCTAGCTCAAGCTTGACTCATTAAGTTAAAAAAATTAAACGAGTTTATTTCTAGACTTAAACTCGACTCATTTACTAAAATGTCGAGTTTTATTGGGCAAGTTCGAGTCGACCCCAAGTTGGCTCTACTCGTTGAACAGCTCTACATGGGGAAGATGCGCACACTAGCTGGTATGAAATGAACATAGTTTATTTCATGCCTTGAAGGCAAGAACATGGTTGGTGTTCAGGGTCCAAGACACAAACTATCATGTTGTCCATTTGCAGGAGCATTTCGCAATATGAACAATTTGTCATTGTTGTATGAATCTGTCTCAATCTTCGGGTTACATAGAAAACAATGTTTCATGTCGCTGCCCTATTATATGGGACGAATTCATAGAACAACAACAAGTTGTTTCCATTTCCAAATGATCTCTATGAAATCAAAATGAGAAAACATGATATTTACTTTTTTTTTTTAATTTTGTCCTAATAGGAGTATATTTTGTATGTGTGAGCATCCTAACATTTCTATTGTTTTGGGGGCTTGAACACCATGGAAGATGGCCACCAGGTTAACAAAGGTGATAAAAATGCAGCTAATCATAGAGTAATATGTGCCACCTTCTTGCATAATTTTTCGTGTACTGGTGTGAAATGACCAAACTGACCTGGATCTATCAAATGGAAAAACCCACCCAGTAAAGATAGAAAATGAAAAGTAAAAAAGAGGTAAAATGCCAATAATATTGATTTTTTTCAGCAATAATCTTACCAATAACCATTCAAAAAAATTGTAATTGTCCATCAAACCTTGACCCTTTATGAAAGTCAAAGTTGGCCCAATCATTCTGGACAACGTTTGCATCCTACGTCTTGCCGCGGCTGCTGGCGTAGAGTTAGATGATGCTTATTCCTCAAATACGGTCATTGCTTTTTCTCTGTGAAAAGAAGATCACGACCCGTAGGCCTTCTACCTCCACGCAGCATTGCTTGGCTTTCGCCCATTGCAGAAAATTCCCCACTGCGGCCTCTTGTAGAAGTTTGCGCCGTGTCTCAGTCTTGACCCTCTTTAGATCGTTTGTAATATTCTAGTGTTGCCGCAAGAACAAATTATGGCAGCCTGTTAGTCATTTGACTCAGTCATGCTAAACTTCTTCCTAAATCTGGTCCTTGTCATTGACGCTGTCACAACTCACAACTACGACCATCACTTGTATGCTTGCTTGTAACTATTCCACGACTAGCAATTATTCCAACAAAGACATGGACATTGAGTTCTCAGATTCAATTTGACCTCATAAGTCTCCACCTGTGCCTCTTAGTAGAAGAGTTTGAATGTTTCAAACAATTTTAAACCTTTCAAATGTATAGCAAAATATTTGACAGCTTCTTATATTTTGTTGGTCAACTAATATGTAAATGTATAAATTTTGTGAGATTGTGTGGGGGAACTGTCCATACAAGTCCACATGTGATTCTGCCTATGGTGCCTCCTTGCATTGATTGACACTCAACTCATCTGCATGTTTTTTTTCTTGGTATCAAGTCAGGCAGAGGCGGAGACAAGATTTCCTTCAGGGGCGGGCCGACATTCCAGCCTCTGGACGGGTATGGCCAAATTGAATTCAAATCCAAAAAATACATGGCGCAGTTAAAAAATTATATTTTTTTCAATATAATTTTTTTTCATTGGCCAGGGTGGGGCCATGGCCTAGCCCCCCCCCCCCCCCCCCCCCCCCCCCCCCCCCCCTCTCCCTCCGCCCCTGAAGTCAGGTGATCATATTTCCAAGGAGGTTGGTGCAATGGCTGGGTTGAGGGCTGGTAAGTTGTCAGTCTTTGTTTTAAATTGTCGCGGTGTCAACCCTCTATGTTGCGAAAAAGATGACACTAATATGCAAATAGTGGTAGTGGGATTAGCCTCTCGCTCACCCGAAGTCAGGCGGTCATGGGCAACGTAGTTCAGTGTTTCAAGTGTATAGAGGTGCCTAAAAGGCTAATTTAGTTTGAGATTTTGAAAAATTAAATCATATTAAATTTGTTAGGAGGAGATTAAGGTTGATAAGGGATTGAATATTGGTATTTGAATAACAGAGACTTCTTTTTTGGAGCTTCAAATGACTAAAATACCCATCTATGAGAAAAAATAAGACCTTTTATGAGGACAAAAGTGAGCCCGAAAAAACTGTGAAGGAACAAACAATACCTCTTAAAGGTTGAGACACCAGTAACAAATTGTTACTATTCAGTGAAACTGCTTAGGGCACATTCATGAAATCTTACAACATAGTATTCCATGAATCTATCTCAAACTTTTAGATAGAATTATTGGTCGGTAACAATTTCTTTTGGATGTCAAATGACCTCTTACTCACACAAGAGGATTCAAATACAAAATACAAAAGTGGGCAATAGGGAAGCTATATTTAGGTAGTGGTGTGGGCCACTATCCACACCAGCCCATCAAAAATGACATTGCAATTTTGAAAAATGCAAATATGGTTTCTCTCAAAACTTTTGAAAGATTGGTTTTGGCTCGGTATCGAGTGACTGTTTGCGGATCCTCCCTCCCCCACCTAAAAAATGACCACAGGCAAAATCTTGGCTCCGCCTCTGCCCTCAGCCAAAAATTCTGACTCCGCCATTGAGAGTTGGTGTTAGTTTACCTCTGGCCGAGGAGGCAATCAGTTTTGTTCGTTGAACTCTGCGACACCTAAGAAACTGGTCCTTTCATTGAGTGCATCTAGCCAGCAGCAGATGGGTTCTACTGGTGTGGGTCAAGTGGGCAACCTTCATTATTGCTAGGACATAATAAATGGTGTAGGTGGATTTATGTCCAATTGCTTTGGCTGGATTCCAACTCATTTTTATCAAATTTGACTTGTTAAACAAAAGTTTAGAGAGCACAAATCTTTGGGGTGGAAAGAATTATTGAGACTCAATTATGATTGAATTTTAAGAGGATTTCAACATTAATGATTTCATATTAGAAGTTTGGGGCTCATAAAATTCAATATGTGCAACATATACCAAAAAAAGAGTATGTTTCTATATGTAATTTGAAGTAAGTAGAAATGTTCTTATATAAAAAAAAAAAAAGAAGCAGAAATCTATGTTTTTATACGCAGAAATCTCACCGCGCAGATAACATAGATTTGGGGTATGTTCATAACCTGAAAATATTTGTTATTTATTTTAAGTAAAATGATTAATAAATATTTTTTAAATATTTAACAAAATTAAAAGAAATTAATATTCCAAATCCCGCATCAGCAAGCATTATTTGACCGACGTCGACATCAGCCCCATATGATGGCGACAATAACAACACGAGTTTATTGTATGGTAAGTGTGACTCACTGACTTGACCTTTCCGGAGGACCCGGCGAATCAAAGAGATCAGGTGCCAAGCTGGCACTATGTCCACGTCGGACGAACGACGCCTCGCTGACGTGGCACGTCACTCGAGGAGAAGACTGGCGGAGTCAACGGCAAAGGACGGGAATAAGGAGTCCCGGGGGCCCCACTCGATTCGTATCGGATCGTCAATTACCGATACGATAGATTCCGTCCCGCAACATCCGACTCGGAGAAGATCATAGAAGGCAGCCGCGGATAAGCGTCCGGTCGGGTCAAACCATGGTTAGAACCCGGGTTGCGAGGGGTTCTCGGATTTCTTAAAAGGACTATCTTGTCCTCGCCTTTCCCGCCAATACCTTCCAAGTCCGTCTCCCTGTGAGGATCCTCTCTCCCCCATTCTTCTCCTTTTCCCACTGAGCGCTCTCTCTCTCTCGCGTTATGGAGCTCGTGGCGGATTAGGGTTATCTTGGTGCTCACTGGTTCTGGGAATCAGGAGAAGGAAGCAAGGGAGAGGGGAGAGAAGCGGCAGCTGCTCCCTTGCTTCTGCGAGGAGATGAAGTCTTCATTTAAGAAGCTTCGCGGCTTTGCCCTGCACAAGAGCGACGCAAAAGTTAAGCGGAGCCCCCAGCGGTTTTCTCAGATCGACGAGCTTGCTCGAGCGACGCAGGTCATGAGAGTTTCCTTGTCCTTTTCTTTTCCTATTTTTCTTCTGTTTTGCCCTATTTCCTAGGGCTTACTGAAGCTTTCGTGGGATCAGTTATGGATTGCTACCAATCGTGCTTCGATTGCTCTTTCGTTGCGTGCCTGTTGGTTTCTGTGCCGTGAACCTTGATGGGAAATGGGGTTGGTGTTTCATTGATCAATTTGATGGAAGCTTGTTTTGCGCGCTTGAAACTTTTTAGGATAAATTAACCTCGCTGGAATCTATTGAATTTTAGTTTTTATGGAGAAAATGATTTGGGGCTAATTTTGCTGCACAATAGGCGTGCTAGCGTAAAAAAAAAAATCAACTTCTTTAAGATCTTAGAGTCGTACGAACTGTTGAGTCGATCAAACCCTTGCATCGATTGGCTAATGTTGTTTGGAGTGGACAACGATCATCGAGGTGCTCAAACACTAACCCCAGTTCAGTCCTTGGTCTACGTCAATATAGGATTTCTGCTTCTCATTATGATCTTCCTAGTGCTTTACGCTTTTGCGCACTTGACGTACGAAGCAGTTCATTCATTTCATCATCTGCTTGTTATCCGTAGAAGAATGTTTGGGGTGTCTCCTACTTAATGGTCTCCCACGAAACTTGGGCCACTTCCGTTCTGTAAATTTGTGATTTTTGTCTTTGAGTAGTTGCTGTTGGGAAGCACCTACTGGCGATAAACTCGGCCTCTGAATATGTGAATATTTGCAGCATAGGCAAAAGGCTACTAAACCTAGTTGGTTGCTTTCTTGAAACTTTGCTGTGCCCCTGCACTTTCTTCACTCTTTTCCTTTTTTCCGCCTCAAAGTCTTGTGTCATTCTATTTTATATGGTTTTATATCAGGACTTTCTTGGAGGGGTTACTGTCTGATTTCCTGGCTGCTATGTTGTCGAAGTCAGGTTTAGGTTTGTGTCTTGACCGGCTTAGGCTGGCCGTTTCTAGGCAACGTGCCATATGGAAATGCCCAGGCCATTGCTTAAGACAGTAAGACCCTACGAGCCTTCAGCCTAGATTATCTTCTTCAACAGCCTTTTTGTTCTACAGTTTCCTTTTTTCTGCTTCATATTCTTCTTCTTCTTTTACCATTTGAGTAGTATTTTTCTTTCTTCTTGTTCTTCTTTTGTTCATATGCAGTTTTTTCCCATTCTCTCTCTTATTTCTCGAGGTTTTAGTAATTAGGATTGCATTTTATCGCTTTTTATTGATAGCATTGCATGTTTTTTTCTATGCCAAAAGGAGAAAAAATATTTCAAGGTAGTGATCTACAAGTAATGAATGTAAAACATCTGAAAATCAGGAATTAGCCAATATGACTTAAATGACTGAAAAGAATGTAAGAAATATATAACCAGTGTAAAGAAAAAGGTGGTTATAATCTAATGCTTTATGGTTAAGTGCACAACCCTTAGAAACTCTATCTTCATTACTAAAAAGTGACAAATAACATACAGTGAATGTCAGTGTAAAATGACCAATTATTTGCAAAAAAAAAAAAATCAGCAAAATTCTGCTCAAACCTGTTAAAAAATTTGTAGTGAAACTATAAGAATTTATTAGATTTCACAAATATCTGTGTTGGCTATGTGCTAGTGCAACTGTATAGTAAGAGCATAAGATATTCAAATTGTTCTTCGCCCATAAAATTCCATATTTATAAAACGAATGTTCACCACCCTGGTGAAGAAATATAGATAAATCAGGTGAATCACTAACGAGACATGATGTTGAATTTTGGAGTCTGTTCCTGTTTTTGTGGCAGGAAAAATGTTTAGCTACATCCAAAGTGCTACTGTGGAAGACTTTTTTTTTCAGTATATATATATATGTGTGTGTGTGTTGATATGCAAACTGAGGTTAGGCAAAACCATTCCAGATTATGCCAACAAAAGGGCACCCCAAATATTGAACTTTTCGCCTTCTTCAACTTGAAGGTCTTCAATCTGAATCTCTATTTGACGGGGATGAAGCTCTTGTTGGCACAACATACTACTGTGGAGAAGTAATGACAGGACTTCTAAACGTACAAATAGGAACTTAGGTGAGAATATTACTCAACATACGGTGGTTCAAGCAATATCTTGGGTGGCCACAAGCTTGCCTGCCAAAGTGTACATTTTCCTACTTTCAATGGTAGAGTTGCTCAATTAGACTGAACTCCAATGACAATCAACAAAAACAATTTGTAAAATACTGTGGCTTCTTTTGTTGTACTACTCTCAGTCCTGTTCTGATGAGGGAAGTTTATCTGAATAAGCACATTAACTTGTAATGGAGACTGTTGTTTTTGAGGCAAATTTGTGTAAAGAGAAACTATTGGTTGGTTGTCCTAGTGTCACTGAGTATCTCCAAGACCCAATGGAAGGTTATCATTGCTGTAAGCAAAGAGGCAATGCATGTCCTAGAAGACTAAGTCATTAAAGTAACCTTTCTGTCATTACTTTGGACTATCTAATAACTGACAAACCCTTTGAGTACTCATGACCTATGTCATACATGCACAGGTTTTAGGTGCAGGTGTGGCAAGTTAGGTATATACAAATAAGCTTGTATGAAAAGTTAAACAAAAAATCCTTTTAACTTGTAAAAAGAAACTCCTTTTTGGAAATTGTAACAAAAAAGAAGATTAAAAGATGTAAAAACAAAAAATGTAAAACCCTTAGTATCTTTCTCTCCCTTCACCCCCAGTTCAGGCCTGCTGCAGCTGCCTGTCTCCTGCTGTGGTTCGTCCTCCTCCTGCCACCAGGTCCTCCTCCCCCTTGCATTAAACATTGTCACGGATATCCGGTATTTTCGATAATATCATGATATTAATGAGAAAAATGAAAAAATCCCCCAAAAAAACACATTTTTTTGAAAAAAATGTGGAAAACATATTTATTGTGTTTTTATCTTGCCTTTTTCCTATTTTTTCCTTTTTTACGTCAATATCATCATGCATTCAAATTTAAACTTAAATGAAGCTATTTATCATCAATAAAACATTGTTTTTATCATTTTATGTAGTTATCTAACTTTTTTTATCAATTTCTCATTTATTTTATGTTTATTTTATCCTTAGATTTTTTATTTTTCATTTTCACAAGATTTTTCTAAGAAAAGCAACATCGCTAGTACCCGAGAAAAATCTTGCCATTAAAAATTCAAGAACGATATTTGTGACCATGTTGCATGCTTTGTCACACCCAAGCAACCTGTTGTCCCTATCATACGATACGGGGCCGTATCGTACGATATGTATCGTCGCATTTCAAAAATGCAATACGATACACCACCTGTATCGTACAGTTATGATACAGGCACCGTATCGTACTATGTGCTACGATACGGTTACGATATATAGGATACGATTACGATACAGTAATTTTTATTGATTTTTTATTATTTTTTTAGAATTTCTTATATTTTTTCTTATTTTTTTTTTAAAATACGATACGGTTACAATACGTTATGATATTTTACGATACAACGTATCTTAAAGCCAGACCGATACGGCTTACGATACGCTTTTTACAACATTGCAAACAACATCTGCACCGATACCCACAGGTACTTTTTGTTGATGTGGGTGTGGCAGCTAAATAGGTGTATGAAGATATACAGTTAATGATGTGTCTCCAATATATTTGTTAATGTAATAGTATGCATTTGTGTATTTATACCATAGATACCAGTAAATGAAAAGGATAGAGGAAGCAATATGTGAAGCAGGAAATGTCTCGAAAAATAGTAATGGGGGTAGATTGTGGAATTCGGATAAGCATGTTAAACAAGGAAATCAAATATAAGGAAGTGACTTTTATTAGAACTAGGTTTCTTGATAACTATGGTTTATACAGTTTGAATGGTGCATACTTTAATGGTTTGGGCAAGCTTCTTGAGTGCACTGAACTCCTTTGCAGCTAACACATATACAACAGCATGTGGAATGGTGGCTCATTTTGTTTCATTAAAATGCATTTCAATCAATTTTCTAAGCCTGTACATGAAAAAACTTATAACCAACAACATCCATTGAATGGTTATTACATTGTATGATTTTGAACAATGCCTACTAGTTAGTTGGATAATGTGGAAGAGCACATTCTGTTCAATTGTTTTGCAAAATATTTGGATAAACATTTACTCTGACAGGATGTACACATGAAAATGGTAATTTATATACTATAAACTCAATCTTGTTGTTTAAAAGTTTCCTTGCTATGGCTAAATGGTGCATGAATGTCATCTACTTTTTTAGGGTATCATAATCTTTTTCTTGGAACTAAACATCTTTATGCTTTTGTAGGACATGCAAGACATGAGAAACTGTTACGACAGCCTATTTGCTGCAGCTGCTGCCACCGCAAATGCTGCATATGGTACAGCCATTGTCCAACACGTTAAAATGTGGTTAATCATTCCTCATCTCTTTGGGTTATAATTTACCTCCAATAAGTCCTCTGAAGTTATGGCTGTTCAAGTGTTCTTCAATTCTGCAGGAAGGCCATCTCTGATTGTTTTTGTTGAAATTTCTGAAACATTATTTACCTTTTTAAGCTTCGTAATTATATCATGATGCATTGCACATTTAAATACATGTATCGAAATATTTACTCTTGTTTATTAAAATGGATTCAATAGCCATAATTTTTCATCAGCTTGTAAGAATAAGCTTGAATAGAAATTTGTGTTGATATTAGTTCCATATGTGCCTTTCTGATTTTTTGAGCTTGCCTTGCAGAATTTTCACTGTCATTGAGGGAGTTGGGTTCCTGTCTCCTAGAGAAGACTGCTTTAAATGATGATGAGGATACTGGTAAGCATACAGGGGCACCTTATGTTCAAAACATTGATTAGTGATGCATTTAGATTCCAGTATAGAAATTGCAGAAGCTGCTATTTTACTAGCGGTTGCTAAGAAGTATTTCTGATATGCCATTTGTTGCTATGATTTTCCTCATCTATTAAGAATCTATCCTGGAAGTTACCCTACCCACAAAAAAAGGCAGTACAAATAGCTTCTTGATGGTGTATGGTATTTCACTTTCTTTACATGTTTCCATTTTTTACGTTAAAATAAAAATAATTACCAAAAGCATATTTTTTATTCTTTGAAGGAAAAGCCTTGAATGCTATTGCATAGTTTGAACTGTTGTCCGAAATAAGAAAAATGTTGCTCTCATTCATAGCATCGACTGAGTCTTGGTAAAACAATATCCTTCGTTGTCCTTAATAGGCCCTCATCTTCTCAACCAGAAAATAAAAATCAAAGCTTTCTAATTGAATGAGAATGAGTGCACAAGGAAAGCCATATGATTTTTGAACAAGAGGAAAAATATGTGGCACCCATTGTAGAACTTGACCATAAGGTGAAACTGTTAACCTAATCAAATATACTCAAGTATCGAACCTATATACGAGGGTAAGTTGGTACTAGTCCATGTCATAGTTAAATCCATTCTTTGTTGCATAAGTGTCAGAAATGCCAAAAAAGTTAGGGTGCCAGGCTCTGGTTAATGCAGCATCTACTGCATATTTTGAAATCTGGAAGCTAAAAAGAAAATCTAAAAATTAGCTGCAAAATATTTACATGATGATGACAACATAAATCTTTCATAAAACTGAGAGGAGTGCTTGTAGCATTTTTTAACTCCGTGCATATTGATTGAGAGGAACATTCCTTAATCATGTTGTGTCATCACTGGGTGTCCTTTGAGCACTCTCATGTGAGACTCAAGACCTGTCAAGTAAGAAACTGGTTTCCTTTAAGGTTCTTGTTATGAGAGTGCTGTCATATAGGGAAGTTCTCAAAATAGATTATCCATTGGATCTTACTAGCTTCTTTTTCACCTCTTCTGAAAAACTTGGTAGCTTGAGGTAAAGTGAAGCAGTAGGGAATCAAAAGGGGACAGTGTGGAAAACTTCAAGGGCTTTAAAAGAAATTCCAGGATCTGTTCATAAATTTGGGAAAAAAATTTCTGTATCATGTGCAAACTGTTGAAATCTGCTGGGAATTTTCTCATCCCGTTGATGACAAGAAACTCAATGAGAAATCATTTTCGTAGGCTTTTGATATCGACACAGCTGTCTGAACCTCTTGATCTAACTTTGCTGGACATTTGGCTAGACTTAGTTACATACACCACAAATATCACTGGTTTTTTCAAAAAATAGGAAAACAAAAGGAAATGAAAAAATGGGATATGTTTGTGATACTTGAAAAAGTTACCAATATCTCCAGCTGTTGTCACCAAAAACCTTCCCTGATCGATGGAACTTCCCACAACTAACACTTGAAAAACCTTTCAAGGTCCCATTGATTTGGTGAATCAATTAAAAGTATCGTGTCCTTTTTGCTTTTTTTTTTTTGTATTTTTCCCATTTTTTCAGAAAAAGGTCTTTTAATACATTTTGATTTTTTTGATGTTTGTTTTAATATTTTAGTAACCATTTTGTATTTGATCAATGCTTTTGTAAGAAAATGCATTTTTCGTTCCTTGAATTTCTGAGATTTGCCTAACAAACGCAAACTTCCTGTTTAATACCTAATGGAAACTTCACCGGAAAAAACCTGAGAATAATATTTGTTGTAATGGTTACATGTAATGGTTCTTATTATTGTTCTTGTAATGGCCCTTGACATTTTTCTCCTCTCTTTGTGCAACCATCATAGTCTGGTTGAGCGTGAACAAATTAAGTTGAAACCTTTGTTTGCAGGCAGGGTCTTGTTAATGCTTGGGAAAGCACAATATCAGATCCAGAAGTTTGTTGATAGCTATGTGAGTGGTCTGAGGGTTATTGCCTTGCTTTCTAGTTTCTACTTGGATTACAGTAACTATGGTGTGCATACTGTAACGTCATTACTTTGTTATACAGCGTTCACATATTTCCAAGACAATTACAAGTCCATCTGACTCTCTTCTCAATGAACTTCAAATACTAGAGGTTGGTTCTCATGCTCGCTAGTTTCTGGCTTGTTCTTCAATAACTGATATTTCATCTAAAATGGTTCCTCTAGGTAAGCATGTGGCTCCACATCTATGTTGTGTGCCCCACTTTCCTGTTTATGCATGTTTTGTTTTTTAATCTGAAGATTGCCGGCCTTTCTCTCTCTCTCATACACACAGACACATGCACCTGCATACCAAAAACACTTGTGTGTCAAATGTTGTCTTCTGGCCTCACTCTGCATGTAGGAACAATTAGACCATTCCCTCTTTGTGATTCATCGTGAGATTATAGCTGAATTTCTTCATCCATGAATTTGATGTACTTATATTGTGCTACCTCAAAGTATGGAAGAGTTTATAAGGGTCAAAAGTAAAGGATTTATACTGAAACGGTTCTCCTTCAATTTCTTTTGCATTTCTTTAGCTTCTTAATGCTTCTGTCACCTGATATCAATTATCTCATTACTTTGGGTAATGTCTTTAAAAGATTGTAAATCTGTTGCAGGACATGAAACGGCAATGTGATGATAAAAGGTATGAAATGCGCTAGCTTTTTTGCTTATCTGTGAGCTTCTATAAACTGTTCGATACTTATATGTGGACCTGTGCTAAACAGAGATGCGTATGAATATATGGTGGCCTCTCAGTCAGAAAAAGGAAGATCAAAAAATGCTAGAGAAAACGTTTCACCTGAAAAATTGAAAGCTGCTCTAGACGAATATGAAGATGAAGCAACTTTGTTTATTTTCCGCTTGAAATCATTGAAGCAAGGTCAATCCAGGAGTCTTTTGACACAGGCTGTTCGGCATCATGCTGCACAGGTAGTGTTAGGTCATAGGTGAAATCATAACTGTGCATCTTTCTAACTTCTAATTGGGTGAAGTATGACGCCTTATTTTTTGTGGTTGCAGATGAACCTTTTCAAAAAAGGTTTCAAGTTTCTAGAGTCAGTTGAGCCCCATGTCAAAGTTGTTACAGAGCAACAGCAGATTGATTATCAGTTTAGTGGACTTGAGGATGATGATGCTGAAGATGGTGATGATGAGAGTTATGATGCCAATGATGATGGAGAACTTTCTGATTTCGAACAACCACATCATGTACCCAAAACTATCAGTACAATGAGGCATATGGATGTAAGCCGGCACTTTTTAGTTCTTTTTTAAAAAAAAATTTGGTCTATTATCATCCTTTTATTAGTCACACATGCTACGTGGTTGTGAAGTTGTTGATAGTTTTGGTCAAGCTAAAATAGAACATGATGGTCAAGTTCATTGTCTCCTCAAGCAATGGAGATCAGATTTGTTATCTAAAATATTGTGTAATGAAAATATTGTTCCTTTGTCTCGTCATATATGTTCTTCATCATAAACATGCAGCCAAGCTTGCAAATTACTGATCAGATACTGTGGCCTGGGCTTTCACAGAAGGCAGAACCACACCCTGCGATAAAATGGAGAGTTTGTTGTGGACCCTATAAGAGCAAGTTTATCTTGTTCCACATCTTTATTCAAGTGGCCAACACTTTAGAACTTCTTAATGGTATGCCTAGCTAGCATCCTTCAGTGATCTGGTTGCCTGAGTACCTCACATGTCCAGAAACTGTGTTCTCAGTAATCAAGACCTTGTGCATCTAAATGATGTTTATATGCAGTGTTCAGCTCATTGAAGCTTGTCTAGATGAACCTATACTCATTGATGCCCATACGCTCAATTTGTGAGTTATTTTGAGTTTCAATTCAGAAGGCTGGTAGTACTATGCAGTTTTGTTCCTTGAAATTTACATGGAAAAGGTAACATGGGTTCTAAGTAGAAAAATGAATATGCCTTTGAGCATGGATACCACTCCAAGATGATTATTATGAATCACAGTTTCTTTATATGATCCTAAATGTTGGATTTTTTTTT
The DNA here is from genome assembly GCA_011799765.1 of Nymphaea thermarum. Taxonomy (NCBI): domain Eukaryota; kingdom Viridiplantae; phylum Streptophyta; class Magnoliopsida; order Nymphaeales; family Nymphaeaceae; genus Nymphaea; species Nymphaea thermarum. The sequence continues at coordinate 406,899 of JAANDH010000209.1, read as the reverse complement.
TAATAAATTGAGTACTTCAAGATGAATGTTCTACTTCTACTGAAGACCATCCCTGCAGTTTGTCATGTGATTTTACTTAGTATTTTAAAGCAATGTTACGATGTGGAATGTGGATTTTGGTTGTGCCCTGATTGATGAATTTCTTAATTGGTGAATTTCTTTCAAGCATTTAATTTCCATTCGTTGCTCATGCAGTTAGATGATCGACTGGATCATGCTTCTATTCCAACTGTGCCAACTGAACCCTCTCAGGTGGAAATCATTATCCTCTTTTATTTCTAAAATGGATGTGGGAGTATTTATATGATGACATTATGCTTGTTAGCATATAAGTATCTGGTGACATATAGTACAACGGAATTCTTGGCGAGCTGCCTTCTTCTGAAACATGGGTGGTATCAATGTGAATCTGTAACTCGGGCATTTGACTGTTATAGCTAGCCTTCTGTCAAATGCAGCATGAGCCAGAAAGCTTAAAAAGAAAAAATAAAAGTTCCATGCTTGAAAGTCCTAAACCTTGCCTGGTTCGGGGTCCACTGCATTTAGGTGTGTCTGTGCCCACAGACTCATTCACTTGCACATGCATATGCTTACACATGACAGAGAAACATTTGCCGCCCAATTGGCTTCAGCCAGCTTGACGTTAATCTTTGGTTCTTGGCTGCTCATTGCTGCTAATCGTTTATAAAGTACCTTCTAAAATTTTAGTTCCTTTTCACGCTTCCTTTGTGAACCTTAGTGCAGTGTTATCTCAGGCAGCCTGAATCAGCCAATACTAATTGAATCACTTTTGTTTCTGTAGTCATTTCAACAGTGTGCAGTTCGATATTTTAAATATTTTTAGTATAGTTTAAGATTCTTTATTTTGTAATTATTTTTATACATTTTTTTCCATTTAATTCTTTAGAAAATGATTGTTTTTAAATACTTTTTGGCTGATTTGCAACTGATTCAGCTGAAGCAATAAATTGTCCATCACCTAAAAATTGAAATTCACAAACTGATTAAAGTCGATTAATGTCTTTCCTATCCATTTCTCTGACACTCCTATTTGATATATCTGCATCTGGTTATTGAAGTTTGTTGTCTCTTTTCTCATGTTACAAATTTTTTCCAGGGAATTCAAGGAAAGGTTGAGAGGGATTCTTATGCATCTACTTCTCCTAATGATGGTTGCCATTCTGCACCCATTCTGGCGTATCATGATAAGAAGAGTGAAACTGAAGACTTGAGGGAAGCAAAGCCATCAGCAGCAAGGAAATTGAACACATATGTGTTGCCAACACCTGGTGATGCCAAGAGTACCTTGTCTGCTAGTAGAGCTCCTCCTGTAAGACAGATTAACTTAGATCTGCAAGCAAATAGTCTATTCCATTCATTACCCTTAGGACCGAAAAAGCAGGCAGGAGATAATGTAGCTGACCAATCGTCTGGAGCACAAAATTTATCACAATTACATTCCTTACTGAAAGAAAGCAACACCAATAATGTCACTGGTCGAGCCTCTGTGCATTTGGGAGAGGGGGTTTCACTTCATACATCTGACTGGAGAAATTTTTCTGATAATAAAAAGATCAAGAGACAAGCCTTCTCTGGTCCATTGACAGGTAAGCCATTATCAAATAAACCCACTCCATCTGCTGGTGGTTCTACAGCCTCTCTAGAGCCCCCGGTGCTAGTATCTGGAACGTTTGCCCGGATCCCTGCATCTCAGCGGCCTCCTCCCTCCAAAGTCTCACCGTCTTCTTCACCTCCACTTATGTCTTCACCAAAAATAAGTGAACTCCACGAGCTTCCAAGACCTCCAGGTGGCATGGCCAAGAATGATGTTTCATCCAAGGGAAGTCTGGTTGCCCATTCTGCCCCTTTGGTTTCTAGAACTCAACAGCGTTCCTTGGCAGAAAAACATTCAACGAGAACGACAGCTACAGCATCTCCATTACCAAGACCTCCAGCCACTATGGCCCGCAGTTTCTCCATACCTTCAAGAGGTGGTCAAAGAACAGAAATGATCAACTACCTAGATCCTCCTCCTGTGGACCTGAGCTTGGAGGTTTCTTCACCTCCTTTGACACCACTCGCATTTCCAACCAGCCAACCAAAAATTGCTACAGTGGAGGTGACTGCTAAAGCAACAGGTGCACAGGATTATCTCTCAGATTTGCATCTATGCTTGTGGTTGCTAACTTCATTCTTCATGATTCTATGAGTTCTGCATTTTCTCTTTTCATTTATTTATATGGTACATATTTAGACAATTTTTTTTGGATAACTGGATCATTACTTTTCTGGCCACTCGCATATCATCAACTGCATGATGCATCTTATGAGTGGATTGCTTTTGTACACATGCCACAGCATGCGTGTATTGGCACATGCAGATTTAAACACATGCTAATCTAGCTGAACTACATAGTAAGAGGCAGCCCATGAGATGGTGACCTAGGAACCTCATGCAGGGAATGCTTTTTCAAATATATCCGTCAAACATTGCTGAATTGTTTTTCTAAATGTTGAATAGCATGTAGATTTGGATTAATGCTTGTGATATAAATATATGTTCTCTGAATTACTTGATACTTTCTTTTTGCTGAATACTTGACACTTATTATTGACTACTTAACTTCGGATCAGCAGTCTTCTTGAAACTTCTGTGGTTTTGACACTGTCATGGTTCTGTGACCATAGTCGTCTCCCATTGAGAAATCTGTTTTGGGTGCAGAGTGACAGGACCATGCAAAGCAGCTGGTGTACGTTTTCTCTGGGTGAAGCACGGCTAGGGTGGAGCAAGATCCCCATGTAAATAACCTGTGTACCATCCGATTCGGTCTTTTGGCAGCTATGAGCTATTAATCCTGTTCAGTAGTTAATCGATATTAAAAATAATGAGGTGTATAGGTGGCGATGTATGTAAAATTGTAAGATACCGGATTAGTAAGAAATGAGAAAGCTCATTTGTCTCCTTTGCTAATTGAATATAAGGTTTTGATCGCTGACCTTCCCATTGTTTTCCTTGCATCAGTCTCTTCATCTTAAATGAATAGAGAAGATTGGTGATGGTCTCATTTCAACATATATTAGTATGCATATCCGAGCCCCTTTTTCCATCCCTGCTTCGTTCTCACCTCTAGCTCCCAACAATTTCATCAGCGGAGTATGATTCTGAAGCTTTTGCCTCCAGGCAGATAATGACGGTCACGGCCGACCCTTCATTGCCCATGCGATGTCATAAGTTTAGTTTGCACCCTAAATGGGCGTCGCTTGTCACAAGAAAGCACGCTGTGTGTTAGAATGTTCTGATTTTAGATTTGAAGAGGTCAATGGAAATTGCTCAAGGCGCCAGAGACGTTATGGCCATCAGGCAGATGATTACGGCCTTAGCAAAACGACAACCACATTGGAAAAAAACTTGATACTGAATCCCATCTTACCCAGTCATGCGCCACATACGTCGTGCGTTTCAGCCATGGCTTCTGGCGTCTCTTGGAAGCCAAAATTATACAAACATACAATCTGAGGTTCAAAAAAGTAAACTGAGGAGGTGAACATTTGCTGCTTTCAAGAAATCCTGGTCTATGTTTTCTTCGGAACTCATTAAAGAAAACGCTGTTGGCTTCTTATGCTTGCCAACCGAGCAGAGGTACTTTTGATGAAGTTAAGAAAGGAACACAGAGAGAAAGAAAGAGAGAGTTGTTTCAGACGAAGTAGCTGGATGGATAGGTCGGTCTCCCTTGTCCGTTTCAAATACCAGAAGAGCCTTTGCAAATGTGGAAGGTGCTGCTCAAGGTCTAAACAATTGGAAAGATGGATATAGAGAGATCAGCTATGAGAAAACAGCAAAGAAGGAACAATATATCAGCCAAATGAACAGATAGATGTATTATATTGCCAACAATAGCCTTCCGTTCAATTGTCTGAGTTACAATATCGAGGTTCTAAAGCAGAAATGCTAAGTAAAGTAGATGGCAGCAGCAGCTGCCCAACCCTTTTGAAGTTTCCACCAACTGTACATGTAAATTAGACGCTAGCTAGTGCAGAGCTTCTCAAGTGCCATGTTCTCGTCTCCACCTGTGCTCTCCAGTGCAGCCCTCACCTGTGTCTCAGTGAAACCCATCTCCATCAATTTTTGTACCTGTATCAAGGTCCAGTAGATGCTCAACCAATCAAAATGTGGACTTAAAGATACAATTGTTCTTTTGGGGTGACCATGAAGGATGGAATGTCATGGAAATTCTTGAACGCCTAATAATGATAAAGCATATACGAGACTAAACTCCACCAACTTGAGCAAGAATGTCAAAGAGATACAAGTGCATGAGTGAATTGTCGCTTCAATTCAATGCTACTAAAAACTACTAAAATATTACCTTTTCCTCAATCCCAAGAGATGATCTTTTGGCAAATGTCTCGGTCCAATAGCGAGCAGTACCCACAAAAGTTGAGTAGTCACGCAAGTACTGTGACGTAATAGTCAGGAGTTAAAGGAATGTTGTGGAAAAAGTTGTAAAAGGATAGATTCAGAAAGCCGCCTGGACTTACCTGCTGCGCTACCACAGCATCTTGGGGGTCATCAGGCTGTGGTGAAGATAGTAATGCTTGCAGGGAGAGTAAGGCAGTTTTCAGTGTGAGAGCAGGACTCCACTGATCCTTTAGGATGTCCAAGCATATTGCTCCATTCTGGCTGCTAATATTGGGATGCCTTCACAATTTCAAATGTGAAAAAAAAAAAGTGAATATATTTATCTGCCAAACAAACGCTACAACTATATAGAGTGATAGACAAGAAAGTCTGAGAAACAAATCAAGCTGAAAGAATGCCCAAAAGCATTATTTTAAAATTTACAAATGCTATAAAAAATTCACAACTCTCTTTTATTTAGCCTAAAAGCCTCGTAAGCAATGGCCAAGGAAAGTTTTCTATCTTACAATCACTTGGTTTCTGTAAGGCCAAATAGCTCTCTCAGAAAGCAGGAACACTGGTTTCACTAGAGCTCAACCATGCTGACCATATGAATTGTAGAATACTGAATTTATTCCTTACTCAAATGCTCCAGATATACATGTTCTGAACGCATAACAATGTGGTAATCATTCTCGTAGAAATCCAGTTTAATTGGATTTAATGCTCCAAGGTGAAGTTTATACTTACATTTCTTCTACACTGAAAATTAGAACACAAGACTCTAGGACCTAAATAAAATCCCTCATGTCTACAACGACATACAGACGCTGGAAGAGAACATTTTTTTCTTCAGTGGGGATAACTACGAGTGCAAAGATGAAGTGTGAACTGTCACACAGATTTATCAACTTGACCGCAAAGGAAACCTTGTTTTCCATACCTTTCTTGCATTATACCTAGGTAGTCTCTATAATTTCATGATAATGCATACCACTATAAAACATAAAATAGGAGAAATGTGACTTTAGAAGTAGCTTCTAATTCTCGCCAACTGGCTTGGGACACACATTGAGAGCTAACATGGTATATCAAGGATTATATTAAGATAATCACTTACCACACTTTTGTGATAAACTGCATCTTTGGAGGCTCAAAAGGATATGCAGCTGCACATAAGGGAGAATAACAAACATCAGCACTAAAGAGGACACAATCAATCACACATGCATTAATAAGTTCAATTAACTTTAGATGATTTATGTTCACAACAAGCTCTATTAACACAGTAAATTCAGGAAGAAAGGATTATCCAGAGAAAGACAACGTCTTCCTCGTAAAGTTGACCATTAAGTTTTTTACTTCTTAGTAATTGTTTTGGCCCATACCAACATTTCCATTCCACTCACATATGACCACCACATACTACCATCTATTTCCTGGAAGAGATCTCACTTAGAGACAAAGATCTTTTTGTAAAATGCCATTATGTAATGCACTATATAGCAGTTATTACAGGCATCGATTCTAATTTATTATTCTTGCTACCATGATAAGTCTTTCCTTCCAAATTATTTTGTCCTCTCCCTCAATTATCATACCTGCCCAACCCAATCAATAAATTTCTTACAATATTCGCACCTCTAGATCTACATTCATATCTGAAAATCTTTCACTAATCATTGGAAACCCCTTTAATTTAGAAATATGCTTCTGAAAGAACATACAGTACTGCAATTGCATCTCATCTATAGAGACTTGTAATGAAGATATAAAATGAACGATAAGATAAGTTCCAAAGGATACAAGAACAAGCACATGGGGATAATGATAAAGCACCAAACTCATAAAGATAGACATTCAAAATTAGACTTTGAGCATAACTAGAATCAAACTAGTTTTAGACAAAGGACTTTTCTGAATGGCCATATAAGTGACAACCTAATAGGAGATCAGAACATCCAATCCTCTTCAATATCATCTTGCTGAATCATTTAAGACAATATGCCCATCAGGAAAGGCCCTTTCGGTGCAAAACATATCTCTGAACGAAAATGCAAATGCCACTAGATCATTAAGGAGACACATCATCAAATACTGGTCACTTAATTCACAACAACTAATTACCAAAACTAGCATAAAATCCAACACATTTGGCTCATCTAACAGAAAGGATGTACATCCTCATTAGCAGAAATTGACCAGAACTTAATGAGTTTCCGGCACACTGCCTAACTGCCACGAGTTCAGATAGCTAATAGAATGCAGTTATGAAATAGATCACGAATATGGCAACCATCTTCTGCTTCAATCCCACAGCGTTCACCACCAAAACCACAATTAAACATCGCTAACGTAGGCAACGCGCCACAGCTCCCTCCAGATAACAGACAGACAAAAATGAAGGCAATAAAGTTCAACAGCAGAGCACAACTATGAGATTCGGTAATCAGAAAACTACGAACGGAAAAAAAAACAACGGTCATCCTCGAAACACAAAGGAAAACGTCACAACGAGAAGAATGAGGACAAGGGGGCGCACGAAAATCCTATCAAATGGGAACTGTAGCCTCTACCAGGCAAGCGGATGTCGATGAGGAAGATTCCCCCTTCGTAGGGGGTTTCGAGTGGACCGGCAATGGTGCCGCATAGGTGGGTGAGATCGTCGCCATGGAGCTTGATGCTCACTCCCAGAGTCTTCCTATCCCTCTCGATCTCTACCAACTCCTTCTGCACACGGGACGTGTCAATCATCTTCTCCTTCTCCTTCCTCCCCTCAACAACCCTCTCAACGGACTCACAGAAACAGAGGGAGAGAGAGAGAGAGAGCAACCCTACGCTAAAACGATATTCCTCGCCACTCGCACAAGTCGGAGTAGCTTAGGAAAGAGAGGGATGGTCGCGTCCGAATCAAACAAACACACTTTATGCCCCCTGGAGCCAGTGGTTCCGTTCACCCACTTTTCCGGATAAAGTTGGAAATAGTTGCAGGGGCCGTCGGTGGCGCAATATCCCTCCTCATCCCGCTTTGCCTTTGGGAGGGAAGTGCTTCTTAGGACTACCCAATTACCCAAAAAAGCAGGATTTGTTGGGACTCTGCACTCGCGCAATATCCCTGATTATCCCAGTTTTTGCGGCTACGTGGCTAACGGTTTACGTTTGGAATAAAGAGAAAGAGACCTAACTTACGTAGTTCAACGGTATTTTGGTGGCTTGTTTTATAACACGTCGTCCGCCAAAGAAACATCCTTATATTTATTTTCAAAAAATATATTTTTACTGGTGGGCATACTATGCTTGGGAACAAAGCTAGAGTTCTACTTTTGCTTCTTTTATTTTCTTGTTTAAGTCAAGTTGTTGGTTAGTTTAGTTATCGGAAGGAGTGGTAGCGCATTGGGCGGACAAGTGCTCCCTCTCTGCTAAGACTCGTCTCTGCTAAGACTTGAGTCGAGTACTTGGGCCGTCACTTGCATGTTTCAGGAAGTAATATATCTTTGGCCCGTAAAGGGCCTGAAGCCCGAAGCAAGCTATGTAAACTTAGGGAGCGGGCACAGGTGTCTCTTAGAGCGGTGGAATTGAACCACTCACCCCTAAATAAGAAGTTCTTGGTTTAGACATTTACTTCAGCCAATATTTGATGTTTTTGTAATCAAATGGATGCTAGTGTGTAGACCTCCAATTTTGTTGAGAACTCTGTACAAATCAAACTCTTCTTTACCTAAAAATAGACCTAAAAATAGAAGCATAATTGAAACAACGGTACGAGAAAAGATACATCTTTAGTTCAATCCACGTGGGCACTGCTTTGTATTTTAAAATGATGGAATGCATGGTATCTAACTCCCAACGGCAAGGAGGAATGAAAGCTTTTGAATCTCTTTTCTGAGTGGTAGGTTGTTAACCTCTCAGTCAAGTGCGGATCAGTTTATGTGATTCTCTCAATCCATATTATCGAAAATTGAATATACCCTTCCATATCAAATTTCTAATTCCAACTACAGTAAGTATATGCGTATGTGTATATAACAATATATATACAATGTAGATGTATAAATATATAATATTACATTGTTACATGTATTATATATTATACGTTTATGCACGAGTCATTTCTTAACCATCACGGCTTCCAGGACATCACATGAAAGGCGACCAATTTCATTGAAAAATAAAAAATAAAAAAATTGGCTCTTCAAATACGTATAAAATGGTTGAAAGACATCAATATGTATAAGCAAATGATTAAGGGACACAAATGTATAACCAAGCAAATGGTTAGGGAAAACTAGCATATAAAATAAAATAAAGTTTGTAGGACTGTGTGGGCAACTGCCCACACAAGCCCATGGCACAAAATTTGTCTACTAAATCCAAACTTGATAAACGACACTAGTCAATTATCGGCGGTTCTAATCCATTCAAATCGAACTATCAATCATATCGAAAACAGCTGATATCACGTGAAGATGATTGGTAGGCAGGTACACTGGAATCATATGGGTCTCTACGAGACGTAGAAAATGTGATGTAACAACAACATATTAGAGCAAGGGCATAGCCATGTGAGGGCAGTTGCCCACACGAGATTGTAGAAGTTCCTTATTGGGCCGGGCCGGCCCGACTGGCTCAGGCCCGACCCGATAATATTGCAGGGCCGGGCTGAGTACCGGGCTTAGCCACCAAAAATTAGACCCGGCCTGGCGACCTCCCTCCTCCTGCCCGCCGACCTCGACCGCTCGGCAACGCCTGCATCGTGGACTTCGGCCTTGCCAGCCTCGCCTGCATCGTGGACTTCGGCCTTGCCAGCCTCGCCTCGCCAGCCGTTACGGCTCGACCGACCGGATACCGCGCACCGGAGGAAGTCACCGGCTGCCCCGCCGGAGGAAGGCGGCGCCGACCTGCCGCGATGGGTTCAGTCGGTCGTTCAGGAAGAGTGGACGTCGGAAGTACCGGGAAGTGAAGCGCAGCAGCCACAATCTAGGAGGTGGACTATCCACCATCTGCTCCTTTCCTTCATCCTCTCAGTCTGTTGCTTGCACCCCATAGGGCACCGACACGCCCAGAAGGAGCTAAGGCAGCAGCAATCCGAGAAGAGTTCCAAGGATAGGGATGATGGGGATGGGGAGATCACGGAGAGAGCAATCGCCGTCCCACGAATCCTTCGAAAGGGGGGAAGGGGGAACTAGGAAGGGGAAGGGGGAGGGAGACGGGAAGGGGGAACTGGGAACTGGGAAGGGGAAGGGGGAGGGTCGGAGGGAGCCCGGTAGTCGGGCCGGCTTGTTGGGCCCGGGCCCGACGCCCAGCCTTAAGCTAAACCTGGGGCTGTACAACAAGCACGGGATTCAAACTCGCCCATGTAAGTTCGACAACTGAGTCGAGTTCAAGTTACACGCGCTCGACTCGTTTAAACATGACTCAGCTTGTGTCTTCTATGTTTGTTAATCTTTAAGCGCATGCCGGTAATTTATGATGAATTTGAACTCCCTTTTTGTGGTTTTTCATTTTCATTTAAAGTATGAATCAAGTGACACTAACTTAAACAAGTCGAACTTGAGCTCAGGCTCAGTTTGCCGGGTTAAGCTCGCCTCATAAAGCTTGACTCCAATTTTTTCTACTTACTGCACATCTGATGAATTGTTTCTATTTTAGAGAAGAATTTGTAATGTTTTAACATAATTATATTTTAAAATATACGATCATTTGAAAATCTCCAAAAGTTAAATTCAGATAGCATGGAAGAAATGCTCGTATTCGTAGCTAAGTTTCCCATGAGATGCCATCCATAACCATCGATGGCATCATCCATTGTGAAAGCTAGATGTATAAATGAAGATGAAAGCTAGCTTTTCATTTTTAATGCAAATCCAAAGTCGGCAAAACGGCAGTTGTCTTTGGTTTTTCAATTTCATATCTTGTCATACTGTGCTTGGATCAATAAGATTTGAAGAATAACAAATTGTGATCAAGATCTACCATCAAAATTGAGGTATATTCAGTGGTAGATCCATGGAGAAGTGTTTTGTTAATCTGCTTCAATCTTTGACAATATATTTATAAAACAGCTTGTTATTATTCTCATAACCAAATGGCTCGTTACGAATAAATGTAGGTTAAATGCACCAAATACAGAGAGTACTCGAGGGCATATCGAGTTCGAAGCGAGCTTGACGAAGGGACTCAGGGCTGCGTCGAACTTGGTGTGTTGTGAATCTGCTTCAATCTTTGACATAGATTTATAAAACAGCTTGCTATTATTCTCATAACCAAATGGCTCGTTACGAGTAAATGTAGGTTAAATGCACCAAATATGGAGAGTACTCGAGGGCATATCGAGTTCGAAGTGAGCTCGACAAAGGGACTCAGGGCTGCGTCGAACTTGGTGTGTCATCCAGCATTGACACCATCCTTACAGAATTTATACAAAGTCTAAATTTGATTATCAATATACGAGAGTTTTCTTAATGAATATGGATATATGAGTTCAAACTAAAATTGATCTACCAAATTATATCTGACTAACATCTCTTATGCGACTTTCATTATTAAAATATGTTTACATGAATTCAAATTAAAATTGACTACCAAACTTTTATCCGCCTACTTCTCTTCCAATAAGCTGGCACGAGAGATTGAATATTAGGGCCCCAAACACGACGACTAGGTTATCACTAACTCGAGTTAGAGAAATAAAATTACGGGAACACTTTTATTAATAAATTAATGTTTTCACGTTTATTATTTTACATTTGCGCATTTAACTATAGCCACTACCAGAATTCTTTGAATCTCTGACGCTAAATGAATCACTGAGGGTAAAAAGGCGTCAATAAGGGGTCAGTGATGCATGGGTTGCGAGTGGTTTTTCTGATGTTTTTTCCCATAGTCAGTAATGTGTCCCTATAGTGACAAAACCTTGAATAGTCACAATGAGTTATGGCTCTGATTTATTCAACATGAGAGTAAGTTCATTCATGATTTAAACTTCGTCGTTAAAGCCCTTCAGCGTCACTATCAACGGCATTAGCAACATCTAGTACGTAAAGTCAGCAGCCTTTACCAACACCAATTTCTCGTCAATGAGTGTCGAGGGAATGACGCTAAAAAAAAAAGGAACCGTCAATGTCAGTTTTTTTTAAATAAACACAATAAATGGCTCACATATAAATAATACACTGAAATGACACACACACACACACACACATATATATATATATATATATATATATATATATATATATATAATGCAATATTAACAATTGAGAAAATCTGTCACAAAACCAAATATTTGTATTAGTCACTGTCTTGTATACGATGATATAATGGCCTTAAAAAAAAAAAATCATAATGTAAGGTCATTGTCATAGTGGCATTCATACACGAAAACATTATCTGGTTGTAATTCAGCAATATATTGGAATCAATTAATGATCAGTTATTCGTTCCCAGGCTTGAGGAAATCCATCATCCACAAGGCACACAGTTTTAACTTAGCTTAACAAATAATATATCAACAATGAGAAACTGAGGAGTGTTCAAAAACTATGAATTAGCTATGTCACTCAAATAATTTCAAATTATATTATGGGTGAGCAGGAGATATATTTTTCGCCCAAATGAGAGTTAAAGCTTCCACCCAATCCATCATCCTCCAGGGTGTAGGGTCTGCTTTCGGTACTTCAGGGGTATTGCATCTGCCACGCTTCAACTTGTGTGTTGGTGGGAGAGTTGACGCCTAGGGACTCGAAACAAAGATTGACTGTCTATTAGCCTTGCATCAACCATTCTGCCAACTCTTTTGGGGACAATTTCAAATTATATTGCAATCCCAATTGCAGAAGCAAAATTGATTTTTTTTTTTTTGCGCCAATCGCAATTAAAATCCATTTTTTTAACTGTTGTAGAGCAACTTTTGGCAGACTAAATGCCTCCTCCACATCTTTTACTTCAACCTGAAGTTTGGACTTACTTAAAAAACATATCAAGAGCAACATATGTACATGATTGTATATATTCCAAGACTAAATTCTCCTTGGATCTCAACAGAATGGATTTTAAATTCATGCTAAATGTTAAAAACCATGGATTTAAGGTCGGATTGGGGTGGTCTAATCTTAAATCTATGGATCTGAGATCTGAAATTCGCGGTGAAACAAACGCATCCTGAGGATTAAATGATCAAAATCCTTTAGCTCATACAGCTTCAAGAAAGAAGCCTTCACATTTGAGCGCTGCTACATGAATATACAAAATATTGAAAATTATTTCATAAGATTGCCTTGGTCTGATCTCTTGAGCAAGTGTGCATCAAGTTGAAGAACAAAGAGATGAATCTCTTTCAAGAGCCTGCATTCTGATAAATCTTTACTGAGGAGTAAAGGATCTATTCAACATCCATTGGGGATATTGCCTTATCTCCTGATCAGGATACCTGACCCCATGGGCTTGTGTGGAGTCCACAATGGCCAAATAAAGTTGATGCCCACTTTGTCTTTCATGATATCCTCCATTCTTTACCAGCCACTAGTTCTACATATTTGTACAGCTGGTTTCACAAGTTCATCTTTACTTCCCATTTTTTTTCTTCTTATTTATTTATTCATGTTTTTTCTTTTTTTTGGCGGGGTTCTGGGTGAGCAGTGGTGGAGCCAAGGTGGGGCCGCATGAGCCCTGACCCTACTTCATTTTAAAAAAGAAAACTTGCATGTAAATTTAGAAAAATTTACTTGTCTTATATAAAAATTATGAAAAATGATATTTCGGCCCGTGTCGAAATTTATAAACTTTAGTTCAGCTCCCCTCATGAAAAATTTCTGGCGCCGACCCTATGGTGAGTGACGATGTTTTATGAACCCCACTTGTTCAATATTCTTTTACATTTTGTTAGTTAGCATAAACAAGACTTTTTTATGGAATTTCATCAGTAATTGTTATATCCTAAGTGAAAATTATAGACATATGCTTGAATAGCACAAATCATGTGTTTATCAAAGGGGACTACTTTAAATTCATAATTAATGTCTTTTGGGTGAGCAGAAGGTTAACAATAACGCACTTGAAGAAAAAGGGCCGAGGCGCTTCCTAGTTCCTTCCCCCCTCTCATGCCTTCGGTTCATGAAATATGTTGAGACATAGCTAGGGTACGATATACTATTCAATTTGAGTATCATGGTCCTGTCTTTTACAGTTCAGGAGAGCGGCACCCACTGTAATCAAACGAGCGGTATATCTTCTACGCAACCAGTTATACTATGCCCCTTAAAACCATAATTAATGGCGTCTTATACTTCAAATAGATAAATTAATCTAAGGTCAAAGGGAGGAGAGGAGACCATCTATCTGAAGATCCATAAATCTCAAGATGCAAAATTTTACAAATCCAGAGTTTAGTTCTTGCATGTTTCAAAAAAAGGATTTCAAATCCTTGTCAGAAATAATCAAGTGAAATCCTAAGATCTAACATCCTGACATCTCATAGTGCTTCAGACCTAAGATATTACATAATAAAAAAATCCCTCAATAAATTTTGTCATTATGGTCCTACCCTCAATTATGAAAGGCCACTAGTGATGGTGGAAGCCAAAAAAATGACAAAATTTGGCCAATGCTAGTGATAATAAATGCTCCCCACTGTCTAGTCTCCCAACCAGTTAAGCTACGCCCCTCGGACCAAGATCGAACCAATTCTTAATAGAAAATTACATGGATTTAAATGTTATTTTCTGTTAATAAAAACGACTTTGCAAAATATCAATCAGGTTAGGTTTATACTTGAATCAGACCAAGTAATCATACTAAGATGAAAAGTACATTTCTTTAAATGTTAATTTTTTTTAATAAATAAAGCTTTGAAATATCATTCAGATATGGCTATATTGAATATCCCACCTTCCACCTGAAAAATTAATTTGTCTGCTTGTTTATTTTTACCTCATTGGGAGTAGGTGGAGGATGTGGGGCTTGTGCCCCTCCTGTCTTATATGTGGATATTGGCATTCGTCAACTCACGTTATAGTACGTTTAACTATAGTTACCCCGATGGGTAAGATATCTATATTTTAACTAGGCAGACAAGTAAAAAAATTCAATTGCTTGATGTCAGGCTTTTTTGTATTATGCTATACTTGAGCAGGCTTTTTGCAAATTTTTCAATTTGGAACCGTTAAGTAAAGGGTAGGGATGGGACGGGTTAAAAGTCATGAACTAAGGGACAGATATGTCAGTCGCTCCATAAGAAGTGAAAGGAGGTAAGATCTTTGGATATTTGTTTAAAAATGAATTGGATCTAAATTTGTATTTTTACTCGAATATTTATGTCTATCTAAATTCCAATCCAATCGAAAACTTATGTATATTTGAATCCAAATCCAATATCATTTCTTAATCAGATCTATTTTTTTTTTTCATATATGATTATTTCAAATCAATTTGGTAGATATCCGATTCAAATAAGATATATTGACATCCATAATAACAGCCAATGCCCCTCATCAAGGGTATCATCATCCTTTTTCAAAAGAAAAAAAGGTAGTTCAATAATTTTTTTTAGAAAATAACTTTTTTCCCCTTTGACCTTTTTAACCTTACAAAATGAATCCTTTTTAGTACTAAATTTATTAAAGTAAGAAGGCAGTCTTCCATTTAACCAAAAGGGTATTTTGGTCATTTCAGCTCATAACACATGGTCAAATGTTGGGGACCATAACATATAACCTGCTCTCAATATCAAGATGGTTAGCTGAAATTTACATAAATCGTGAGTTTGAAATTGAGAAAAGTTATTTTAAATCATGCGCACACAAAGTAAATGCACAAAACAAAAAGATTTTATAAACAAGGCATGATTTATCGCACCATTGCTGACTTTATTGTCCAAACGTGAATATTAATAAATACAAAAATTTAACTTATGCATGTAACTTGGCGTAATAGTTGCATAAATGTAAGAAACATTAAGTTGAAGGTTTTGGAACAAGTCCCTACTTCGTCATTTTACACATTGAGCTTCCTTGCCGTGTTCTTCTTGTGACTTCATATCGAAAAAGAAATCCGAAGACCATAACTTACGGGAGTTGAACTTGAACATGACATGTTTTTGAAAACTTAGCCAAATGGTCCTTCTTGATGGCTCCATTTACTTATAATTATGTTATAAGAAAGAAAGAAAATTAAGTCATATCTGGCACAAGGCCAACCATACTTCAACAGAAGATCAACGACTGTGATCTAATCATGTTTTTCCTTTCATTTTTTTTCTTTTAACCAGGTCTTTTTGAGAGAGAAAACTGGCACTTTTGTGCAATTTATTTTATAAAAAGGAAGTGGAAAATGTTTTAGAAATAACTTATAGACCCATTTGAAAATATTTTTTGTAAAAAAAGGTCTGTGGCACAATTCCAGAAAAAGATTTTCCGGATATCTCCACGTCCAGTTAGGTCTCACATGCTTTGCCTTTTCCTTTTTAATATTTACCAGGGCAGATCGCATCCGGCCTACAATTCAAGGTTATGTTGAACTTTATTTTGAAGATTAGGTAAACTTAAAATATATTATTTAATTTGAGCGTCCAGTTGCTACGTCAAAAAGGCCATTATTTTATCCAAAAAACAACTTGTTTTTACAGTTTTTTTTTTTTTTTACCAAAAGGTAACATTTATTTTGGCTGCCTTTCAGTTAAAAAGAGAAGCTGTAGAAAACGGAGGCAGTTAATAATGTCGACACCATGTGAACTATAGACATGTCACGTTACTTTTACTGTCACTTTCCTGGTTGATTCTTTTTCCTTATAATATATATATATATATATATATATATATATATAGTTGCGATCACCATTTGCGGTATTGGAAATTTTTATATGAGGTTCGAATTTCAATTAAATTTTAGATTATATCTTTCCTTTTTTTTTTGCATTGAAAAATAATTTTAATTTATTTTTTGGAAAAGGAAAATAAACTCGTATATGTTTGGTCTTGTCGTTTGGAAAGAAGGGAGTGGGACCCGGCAGCCATGAACACACACAGATGATTCGACACGTACAGGCGCAGCCATGCACACACCATGACTCCTTCGCGGTTTTACCAGACGGAATTCGCGAATGTGGGTGTGGGGAACGGTGGTTTTAAAAGCACGTAATTGGGGTCTCCCATGGGGTCTCTCTCTCTCTCTCTGTCTTTGTTGAGTCTGAAGGCGAGAAACAAGAGGAAGAAGGCGGACGACTCGCCTTTCCTCTCTAGGCCACGTCGGGTTGTTTTGGCATCTCTTGGCCATCTTCCTGATATTGGTCTGGATTTTTCTCTTTAAACTTCCTTCCCTGAGTGTTGTTCTCCGATGTCCTTTCCGTTCCTTTTGTTTGTCTATTTTGCTATCATCTCGTCGTTGGAAAACCCAGAAAATGTCGACCCGAGTCGCTCTTTTTCTCAATCGGTAATGATGACGAACTGATGGCGTGCCCTGAACTTGTTGAGTTTTTGGTTTTGTTTTCTGCTTGAAATTTCTATCTGGGTCTCTGATCGTTTTTGGTTGCCATTGTGCGAGGCTATCTCGTGGGTTTATCCGTTCCCCTGAAGTTGTTTTGGTTATCTTTGTTTGGTATGATATTCAGGCCGTCGGGGGAAGGATAGGTTGGTTTATCAATGGATCAGAAGCTCGTTGCCGCTGCTCGCAGTTGGATGTGTTTATCGGGGTTACTGGTTGATTTTGGCTGGACGATTGTGGTTGGGAGGAGGAAAATCTCCGTAGATGGTAATGGAATGGGGATTATGAGGTGAAAAGTGGATCATTATTCGGTATTTCGTTCTCTTCTTGATTCACTTTGAGGCGGGCATGGTTAAACTGTAGTATAAGAATCGAGATTCAATTTTTTCTTAATGGAATTTATTGGTTTTGGATGGAAACAAAATGGCTAGATTATTTATGAAGTCTAGAGTGACAAGAAGGTGGTAGTTTCGGTCCTGCGATGGGGCTAACTCGGGTTTCATCCGATGAAATCGATGATGAAATCGCGATATCGCTACCAAATGGTTTCAGTATAGATGATTGCGATTCGCAAGCGTCGTATGGAAAGAATGAGGCAAATGGGGCTGACGGAGACGCTTCGTTCTACGGATGGGGCTTCTCTCGGTCATCTAGCGGTGAGTTCCGGAGAGACTCAGGAGGCGAACTGCCGGTGGACAACGGCAGGCCCTTTTCCGTGCTCAATATAGTTGATAGCAGGCTTGGAAATGGATCAAAAAACAAACACAGATTGCCTGCAGCGGAGACAGGGAGATGCATGCATTCCCCTGCTTCAAGAATTGTAGGTTTTGAATCCAACAGCGCAGGCTCATCGGCTGCTCACTTTGAGAGTAATGATTCCATTCGATTGAATTCATCTTCATTTGGCAAATCTGATAACTCGAGTGACATGGTTGTGTCGCAAGCTAAGAAACGCATGCTGTCTCCTCTTAATAGTATGCTTCGTTCAGATAGATTCAATGGTGATCCTCTGGATATTGATTTCCCAAGTTCACATGAAACATTCAACAAGAGTTCTTCCGTTAGATGTAGTGATGATTACTGCATGCATAGTCTGCAGGAGAACAAGAAAGCAAATGTGGGTAACAGGAGCTATCTAAATTTCTCCTCCTTGCCTATATCTGGATGCAACTTATGGCCGGATAACAGCAAAATGGGTCCTCTTATTTTTACAGATGGGCCATTGCTAGAGAATAAAGTTCCTGCTGCTCATACTGTTGCGCATGTAGTGCCTGGAAGCCGTTCCTATAAAGATAAAGATGTAGGAGGACGGGTTCAGTTAGGAACTATAAGTGTATCACCCAGGAAGCTCTCACCACCTCTATCTCTGTCTCCTCTTGGCCCTAGATGGTGTGAAAACATGAAACTTGGTTGTTCCGTTGGTACTGATTCTTCTGTAGGGTCACTGCGTGACTCTTTCTTGTCTAAAAGCTACGATGGAAAGCTTGATGGGAGGGTAGATGACAATGCTGAGGATGGGTTTGCAATTGCAAGCAGGTCTCTTGAAGAGCTTGGACTTTTACAGAAAGATTCAACTCTATACACTCCAGACACTGGTTCTATTGACGGCCAAATTTGGAGATCTGATGCCACCCCTTCGCCCCAGACAAACAAATTTGTACGAAGCCTGAGTAGGCTTTCTGTTCGAAGGTCCTTGGTTGGTTCATTTGAAGAGTCGCTTTTGTCAGGCAGATTATCATCCAGCAAGCTCAGCCAGGTCTGTTCATGTAACATGCACCTCAAGGGAGATGTCTCCATCATTTAAAGTTTGATTGCTTTAGAAAAACTTCCTGCCCGTCTTTCTCATTTTTTGCCTCTTCCTGAATCCGATGTTGTCTTTTCAGTTTTAACACCAAGTTCTTTGCAGAAAATAGATGGCTTTTTAGCTGTTCTCAGTGTCGCTGGGGGAAGCTTCTCTCCTCTTGTGCAGAAGCTCCCATTTTCTGTGACCAGTATTGATGTGGACAACTGCTTATTGTATTACGCATCTATCAATCTTGGGGGCAATGCACTCAGGAACATCTGTAAAGGTCCAAAGATGAAGAGAAGTCTGAGCAAGGTCAGCTTTTGGTCCAGAAGTCGTCTACGGATTCCAGCTAAAGGGAAAATACAACTGGTACTGGGTTTCTTAGCCCTCAAAGCACATTGCCAATCAAATAAATGGTGCTAGCTGCTGGTTCTGAAGCATGCGATGTCTTTTTCGGGAATTACATTTCACAGTTAAATAAAATGTTCAAGCAGGCTCTTATTCATTTCTGATTACTGTTAGGGGCTTTCATGGGATGAATTTTAAATTCTTTTGTGATAGTTACTATCCTAGCAGCGCATCCTCTCGTTTAACCTTTCCAGGTTCCGACTTTCTATTGATCTACTAACGAATATTACATGCCCGCATCTTTATTTCTAAAAAACCATCAAAGTATGCTTATGGTGCACATGGAATATATGCATTGTCAGCTATTCTTGACATTCTCCTGTGCTACCTTAATGCAACAGCATGGAAACAAATTTCACGGCTAAAATTGGCTTGTCGATTAAAGCTTGTTGGGCTTGACATAATTTAGTCAATAGTTGGAGGCTCTGACATTGATCATTACTATTCAAACCAAAGAAGGTGAGAGTTGCTACAAGAAGTTGTTGTCATGGATTTTCTTCTAGGTTGTTGAGAATCTTTTATTCACAATGTTATTTTAGTGTTCGTCATGTTTTTGGTGATTAACAATGTCAGATTGGTTCACTTTGTTTGCACAGACATCTCTTCTTTGGGTTCAACTTGCAAGTGCTGTTACAATTTGATGCAAACTTGATAGAAACATATTTTGTGACTGATATAACCAATTCTCTTTGTCCGATTTAGCTGTCTCGCCTATCTGTCATACACAAGTAAAAGTGTAGTTGTTTTCACTATAGGAAATTGTCTATGCTGTTGTTATTAAGCTTTGAATACTGTCTTTATAGTTCTAATGGATGTCCCAATGCAGTTTCACTTTAATGTTCAAATCTCCAAATTTACAGCCTTGATTGAGATTATATTGGTTTTTAATATTCTATTTCTTAAAATATTTAATCGGCAATTACTTTTTTCTTATACGCTTCCTGTTCATTGTGTAAGAAATTAGAATTAGGCGATTAGAGATTATTCGCCTTTGATTGTCTAATGGTCTGGCAAAAAAGATTTTCATTGTTGTTGATAATGCTCCGGTTTTTAAATTTCAGGTCCTTAGTAATCCAGAGAAGACACCACTTCATAGTTTTATTTGCAGCTATGATTTGAATGACATGCCTGCTGGGACAAAGGTATGCCAAAGTTGGGGGTACACATGCATAATCATATGCATTTTTCTGTGTGTATTTTTTTTATAGATATGCTTGTAAAAGAATCAAACAAACTGTCCCACAATATGCTGTTTCTCATGCTGCTATTTGTTTCACTTTAAAAGGAAAAGAAGGGATATCAACCCTATAAATAATGATTGTTGCTTTTGCAGAACTGTGAACTTTTTAGCAAGATTTATGAGAGGTATATCAGCTTGTACTTGTAGAGATTAATGCAACTTTTGTCTTTGTTTATACTGTTTGCAAATAGCTCTGTCATAAAGAGCACCATTGCCAACATTATTATAATTGCTGTTGTTTGTTTTTCTACTTTGATCTATTTTTTTTATTATTGTGGTTGGTGTTGTTATCATTATCTGTGACTGTAATTGTTCTTATTTTCTTAATAATGCATGTGACATGGACACTTTGTAGTTTGTAAACTTGCAGCTACCCATATGCACCCTTTTGTTACTAAATGCAGGCAGCTTTCATGTCCCTCTGGTCCGACTAGGTTTTTGACTCTGTTCTTCTCTTTTATGTCATTTCCTGTGAAAATATTCTGCTTTTACATGCAATTCTTTTCATTATAAGACATTATATTGTCTTTTTCACCTAATGTTGCCTTTTTCCTATGGAAGTAATTTTATAGTTCAACAAAAGTGGAGAAGAATTTGTTTTTACAGAATTTGGTATAGAGCAATATCAGATCTAGGAATTATTACTTAGTTGCAGGTATATAATTTGGTATAGGGCAATACCAGATGTTGGATATAGATACCTAAACATTACATGATGATAACACTCAGAGAGTGGCCTTGATCGAATCAATCAAGGCTTTGCTATTCTTTTCAAGCATATTGGCTCTAATGTCCACACGAATATGCACACATAAATTTTATGTTTATAAAATTGATTTTCATGATTTGGTCATTCTGAAACCAGATAAAACTCAGAGAGAGTGGATGGGCCCTAATTGAAGCAATTGACGCAACCAAGCCTTGCTTATTCTGTTTAAACATAATTTTGTTAATGCATGTGTACATATGTGCGTATGTGCATTTTATGTTTTTAAAATTGAGTTCATGATTTTTCTGTACCTAGCAGGTTATCTTTTGTTCTTTTCTTTTGTATCACTTTCCCACTTTCCAATTTTTTGATGATGTTTTCCTGTGTTTTCCCTTATTTTTCTTGATTCTTTCCATCTTCTTTATCTTTTAATCAATCTCATATGGATGATTCCACTCTGATTTATTCATGTGATCCACCGAGTCATTTTGCTCTTTTATTTAATGCAAAAACCAGTTTAATAACATTGATCTGGAATATTGGTTCATTTGTCTAGTGGAATCCCTAAAGTTTTTTTTTTTTTTAATAAGAAAAACATTGTTCTCTCGAAACACATGTTCAAAGATCACTGTTTTCGTTTTAGTCATTCTGTAGTTGTGCCTATCATTTGATTAGTACATCTATGGACAACATTTGTAACCAAACTATGTTTCTTGAAACAAGAGTATGGTGTTCTTGGAAAATATGTTTCTAGTCACGTGTTCTAAAACATTGTGTTCGTCTTCAAAATGCCCTCTAATGAGTCTCTATGTGCTTTTGCATGTCGATTCAATTGATTATGGTTCCAACAACAAGAATTAATTTTGAGTCGAAGTAGTAAGGTATAAGCTGATTTTTGCTAGTATCTTCTAGGTATCCTTGACACACTCAATGCTGAGTATAATGTTAAATCAAAACTCGAAGTCTTATTTTCTTGTTTCACAATTCTTGGTGAAGGAATACTAATGTTTGGCCTTAAGATCCTAAATAGAGAAACTTAATTTAGATTCATTGTCTTCCACTGTCACAGTTTTCCACTGCAGTAGCAATAATATATAATTTGTAACACCTCATGTCTAAGGAGGCAAGGATAGCCGTGTATTGAAGGTTTTGAGAAATCTTGAAGGGTATATATAAATATGCACACTATCCTGGTTCTTAAACCTTTGTGGATGCTAACCTTGTTGCAAACATTAGTGATGTTTTTAAAATAATGTGATAAAAATGCCAAAAAACAAGTAAAATAAAAAAATTGAATTTTATCATGATATTAAAAAAGATGTCAAAATGAAAGTTCCAGAATACCTTTTATATATTTTTTTGAAAAACCATTTTTAATATTATTTTGTATTTATTTTCCATTTAAAATTTTCAATACCATTTTGAATTTTTATAATCGTTTTTGTAAGAAAAATAATTTTGTTTATTATTTTACATATCTTTTAGTTTTTTGAAGTTCTGAGAAAAGCATGACCTCCCAATAATACCCATAAAAAACCTCATCACTAAAAACTTGATAATGATATTAGTGACACTGGTGCAAATGGCAGCCAGTTATGGGTTCGCTAAAACCCACCATACTGAGTAGTCAAGTCAAATTTGGGCTCAGTCATTTCAATAGTCAGAGTCAAGTCAAATTTGTGCTCAGCCATTTCAATAATCAGACAGGAGCTCCGAGGTCCTACTGGGTGTGCTCTGTGTGTTCTTTAAGGAGGGTGGTCATGTATTAGCAGGACTTTAGTCTTATGTTGAAAATCTTCAAGAATTTACATACCTGTTTGTCATACTATTATGTGCTAGTTCGTGGCTTTTTTAGGTGCTAACAAAAGTTTCTTTTTAGGTGCAAACTGAAGTCAGCTATAAGACGGGTTAGGATCTGGCATACAGGCATTGGCATTAGGTCTAGGCCAGATCACTACAATTAGTCTACCACTTGAATTTGAAGCTGGCCTGTGTTACATGACTCTGGCGGACATGGATATGACACAGTTTTAGAAGAAAACTTGGGTTGAGAAGCACAAAAGTCGGAAACTATACATTGCAAAGTGAAAAAATGAGTTATCATCAGACTAAACTAATAAATCCTTGAATTTATGACTCATTAACAGCATTAACTTTGAGCCAGAGTTGTGTCTAATGTGCATATACGTGGTTTATTACATTCATCATAGCTGACAACTGAATTTGGTGAGCTCAAGCAGCACAAACATGCAGTGTGGGCAGTGACCTAATTAAAGAACCTTAGGGTGGGTCTTTCATAGAAGCAGGATTGCTTAGTTGATCAATTCAATGACATATTTTCAGCTCATATATGTTAAAATTACTTATCTGCAATGCAAACCTATCCCTGCTTTCTTTGTGTTGCCCAATTTCTCAGTTACCCTTCCAAAGGGGTCATTGAAGTTAACATCCATCCCTCCATCCTAACATGCATGTGACAAGCAGTTAAAATGATTGTTATATTTAAGAGGGGAAGGAGGAAGACCCTCTCATTCACATGAATTACAATCATAAATTTCATAACTCTCTGACCATTGTCAATGAATAATCCCTAAGAAAATCCTAAAGAAGATTCCATTTGCAGCAATGTCCGGAAAGGTCAAGATCCTTCTGCAGACCCCATGGGGCAGGAACTTTGACCCCTGTTTCTTCCTCCTATTTCAGGTCTAGGTTCCTTTCCAAAATGCCTCTATTGAATCTGGTATGCATGACTTTCAGAGCTTCACCTTAATGTGATTTTTATATGTAAGCTGGAGTCTTATATACAAAAGTTCAAACACTACATTTCCATGAGCCAAAAATTAGCCTGAACAAATTACGCTGCTGGAGGTACTTCTTCTCTATGTGACAACAACTCTGTGCATTCTTGAATGATTAAGAAGCAGTCTTCCTGTTGTACATGTAGCCATTCTCATGTCCATTAGCAGGAATCTCCATGTCAGCAGATGCTACTTTTGAAGCAATGAAATCTAACAGTATCTAATAACAACCATCTCAGGAATCAGGAATCAACTGTTTATCAGTATGACAAACTAGAGAAGCTCTAAGGTCTTACGTGGCTCTTAAGGCAAGCCTTGAGGTATGAATGTCAACCCAAAACTGATGTTAAGCATTTGACTGTGATGGTTAACCATTTGGTCCTTCTGTGTTTCCTTCACATCACAAAGCACTAAATCTGTGTTCGTACATGGCCTTCTGCAACCATCTTTAGGTGTGAGATTCTCTAGCTCTGCATAGAAGGTGCAAGCTATCATCACCCATAAAGATGAACTGTTCTTCTTATACTTGATTCAGCTGCAATCAGGCTCCTTCCCACTTTCTTCATTCTCATGGTGTCATGAAATGGTAGATGGAGCTCCAACCACTTGGTGGTTATGGTTGTTGAAGACAGACCTCCAAGTGGAGTCCTTCTTGAACATGATACCTTCTTTCAACTTTTGTATGTACTGTGTTGAAACAAGCACAATTTCTTAAGAGATCACTTTGATCACCTAATGCATCCAGTTCTGCAGCTAAATGTTTGGTGCAAGAACAACACCTTTTTGTGAATTACATGCAATTGTCAATTGATAAGATGTGATATTTCAAATTTAAGTGTGCAAGTAAATAGATCTACAGGTGGGTGTCTTTTCTAAATTATTCTCTTTTCTTAAAATAAAAAAGGAAACTAATCTTTTTGAAGCCTTCAGCAGCTTAAATGTGGTTTCGGTGCCTTCCAAGTTCTCCTGTAAATATTAGCTTTGACAGTTAATGGATGAGCATACTATGTTTTCCTGTCATTATTTTGTTGCACGTCTGGTATATTTCATTTTCTTTTATTCTGCAGCAAAACTTACTGGTAAATGGAGATGAAATCGATGTGCAACAATAATTTTATTTCCATCTGCTTCTTCATATTGTCTTCTTTTTGACAGATGGATTAATTTTCTGTTACAGACCTTTATGCGTCAAAAGATCACTCTAGCCTCATCCTCTGGTTTGGCAAGAGACCAAAACCTTGCACAGAAAAACATTACTGTCACTGTTCCAGTCCCAGAAATAAAGCACACTGTACAGCTTTGTGAGGAACCTGCTGTCCCTAATGGCCACTCTATGTGTACAATGGGGTCCGAGAAACAAAATTGTAAAAATATAGAGAGCAAAGGACCTGATTGTACTGATTGCATCTGTTCTGTTCCACGGCAACTTAATATGTTTAGCACTTTGGAAAGAAACAAGGTAAATTCTACAAATATTTTACCTGGGAGCCGTCCCAACAATCCAAAAATGGCTGACCTCGAAACAGAATTGGGAATTGTAAATCAGCTGGTGAACAGTCAGAGTGAGGATATCATTCATTTTAAGAGTGACAATGAGGATTTTTGTGGACTGGATACAAGCGATATACATGACAATGAACATGTAAATAATTCTACTAAAGCAAATGAAGGTTCCACCAGTGCTGGTGTACTTAGATATGCTTTACATCTCCGTTTTCTGTGTCTTTCAAAGAAACCCTTGAGATCCATCCAGAGGTGTAAGTCAGATCCATTATCTGTATCAGATATGAATGGTTTGGACAGTGAGGGGGAAAGGCACTTTTACCTTTACAATGATTTAAGGGTTGTGTTTCCTCAACGGCATTCAGATTCTGATGAGGGAAAGGTATTAAATTTAGCTTTTTTGCTAGCATTGACAGTGGTTAAATGTTATCCTAGTTGTAAATATATCATGCTTTTGGTCTCTGGACCGATAGACATTTTGGTGCACACTAAAAGAAGCAAACAAGTGATGCTAATTCATGAACTGCTTGGTCCTTTAATAGCACAGGACAGACATCTGAGAGTAAGCATGTAGTGATAATGTCAAAACTGCTAGACTAGTTTAAGAGAACAAGGCAAACTTCTGGGCAAGTATCAAATATTAGGCTAAACTGATGAATGATTGCTGGATGCTATGTCACACAGATTCTCCACTTGGACTCCCACATGGTGTGACCCCTTATATAGAAGTGAGGTTGGAAATTCCTCAAAATTGCCAAATTCTGGAATCCACAGCCACATGAATGTGTTATATTTGGTATAACTATACTGTTCCACCATAATAAACGGGCTTTATGCTAGTATTGTCTATTGATGTACTTTCAAGACACTCTTGCTGAATGAATAACTATACTTAAGATGTTACATTTTCTTGCAAAAATTTCCAGGTCATATACCCTGTCTGACTTCTGGCTGCTGTCTGTCTCCTATTTGCACATAGTTCTAGGACAGTGGCTTTGAACTGCTTGATTCTTTCTCAAAAATCTTGTGTTTCAAAATTTTCATTGCTTCTTCCTCAGTTTTTTTGTGGATAAGGTTGCTGTGCATATCACTGTCAAATGTGAATATTGTATATGAGCACTTCATGAAGAAAATGTTTTTCTTTATTGCTACCATTGGATGAAGTTTTTTTTTTTTTTTTTTTTTTTTTTTTTTTTTTTTTTTTTTTTTTTTTTTTTTTTTTTTTTTTTTTTTTTTTTTTTTTTTTTTTTTTTTTTTTTTTTTTTTTTTTTTTTTTTTTTTTTTTTTTTTTTTTTTTTTAAAGTTGAAAGCTGAATTGGATGGAAGAAGGTTCATTGTGGTGATTTAGAAAGGGACAGATGTTCCTAGTTCACAACCTTGGGCTGATTGAATCTTGCATTGATGAGTAGTGATCTTGGCAAACATGAGGTAGATGGACCTATACTCCGATAACATGATGTCAGTCACTTGCTTTTTCTATCCCTTAAATTATTATAGAATACAGTGCATATTTAAGTATATGTGGCCACAGTATAATGAAAAGATTATAAAAGCTTAATAAAAAATGAAACTGTAAAAGAAAAAAAGGTTTACATAATAACCCTAGTCACATTATGAATAAATACTTCTTATCCATTAACTGATATGGTACACAGACATGCTATTTTGGATGTTGTACCCACATCAACGCAATACAGGTACGGCCTGCCTGTCGATTGGGTGCTGCTTGGGTGCAGCAAGGAGGAAGGAGGAGAAAGGTGGAGGAAATAGGAAGGGGGATGATGAAAAGTGGAAGAGTTACCTGTCTGTGGCTGGAGAGGCAGGGCTGCGGTTGAGATTAATGATGGTTAAGGTTTTTATAAATTTTTGTTTGTTTTTAAACCTCTCTTTTATTATCATTTACAAAAACATTTTGCCATAGCTTTTATTTTAACTCTTTACCTTCATACCTTTAAAATTATCCTTTATTACAATAAGGGGCTTGCTCTTTAATTTCAACTTTTCCACCCACACAAATGTTGCTGCACCGGTACACCCACACCCTGCACCTGTGTGAGACAGATTGACTGATATTCTTATGATTAAATTGAGATAGCTTACTATCTGTTCATCAGAGATTGTTCTCCGATACAAAGTGGGTGCATCTGAACCACTTGCCAAGCACAATTTGATCTTGACTTTGAAAATATAGTTGGCATATTTACTTTCTCAGCTCATTCATCTCTTGTCTCATTGCATGTGCTCAATGCCTGGTTTGGATAAAAATGTATTTATTTTTGTCTGTGCTCCTGTACGAGTCCAACCGAGTCCATTGAATGTGTTTAATTTCATTCATAAAATATTTTAGCCAGTCATATTTGTGTGTTCAGGTCACTTATAATTTAGCTGAGTATCTTTTCTGAGGATAAAACTTTTTTCGCATATATGAATTTTTCTCTAGCTTTTAGACATGCAAATCTGACGAATTGGTGTCTTATTTGCTCCAGGACCCCAGGTCTGTTAACTGTTGACCTGTACTCCACTAGCTCCCCCCCCCCCCCCCCCCCTTTTTTTCCACCACCGATAAATTAAATGGCCATTTACAACTTAAAAAAAAAAGTTTTTTAACGCGCTTTTTTTAAATTTTTTCAGTTTTTTTAATGCCAAACAGTTTTTTTTTTCATTTTCTATTTTTTATTTGTTGCAAATCTACTTATCTATTGATATTTGTGTTATTAGTTTCTCACTTATTTTATTTTTCCCTCATTTTTAGTTTTTCAAAATTTTTAAAAATTTACTGTATTTTTCCCATCTTTTTTCCATTTTTTTCAAGCTCACCATATTATACCCAAGAAAAGTCTCGCCATTCAAAACTCCAAGACGTTATTTGTGACTATGGTTTTGATACATTTGCCATTAGCAGCTCAATGCATCATTGTGACCTCCCAAGTTGACAAATTATGTCAGAGAATCATCCGTTTTTGTACTTTGGAAATCCTAATATTCTTCATGGGACATTTTACATGTGATCATATAAATTTCAAGCATGATCACAATATGTATTGAGCTCAAAACTTTGTCCATCTTCATATATAAATATATAATCAATTTCCTTGTAATTGTGAGTCTGTGACACTTTCACCACACAATTGGTTTGGTATTTCCATTATTGTTGAATATATCCATGTGACTTTCCAAGTTGACAAAGTATGTTGAAGTAGCTGTATTGTTGAATATTTCTATTATTCGCCACTTTTGCCACTCAATTAGTTTTGGTAATTCCACAGTTGAATATATCAATCTGACTTCCCAAGTTGACAAATTATGTGGGAGAAGTAGCTGTTTTTGTACATTGGAAATCCTATTTTTCTTCATGTGGCCTTTAACATGTGACCATATTAAGTTCAAGCATGATTAGTGTGTGCAGCAAGCTCAATTTCCAGCTTCACATATAATAATTTTCCTTGTAATTTTTGACACTTTTTTTGCTTTCAGTTTTTGTAGTTCCATGGTTGTTGAATATATCAATGAGTTTTCCCAAGCTGGAAAATTATGTCAGAATAGCTGTTTTTGTGCTCTGGAAATCCTAATATTCTTCGTTTGGCTCTTTATATGTGATTGCATTTAATTCAAGCATGATCACTATGCATATTAGGCTTAAACTTTTATGCAAGTGCCATTTCTTTTGTTTGAAACAGTAAAATCCATGTGGATCATGGTTTTCTTTCTGTCTTCCCTGGGAACAAATGGTTGGAAACACGAATAGGATCTAAGTGTAAATAAATCGTTTAGAATGCATCAAAGTAGAGGGATATAGCTAGTGATTCTAGAGTTTTGCTACCTGTGGCTTGCCATTGCCGTTACCTTGGCACTTCTTAGGATTGATGAGGAATATCATTGCTGTCTTCGCACTGTGTGCTGGTTTTGATGACTAGTTACCATAGGTTACCGCCTTCACCTTTTTCTCTTATTGTATGTCTTTGATTTGTAAACCCGGCCTGAAAGTGGTAAACTTTTATCTCCAAGGTTAAGAAGTTTTATTAGATTCATTGGGGGCTTGGCATCTTGAGATAATGCCTGCCGAGGTCCCTTCTTGTTTTGCTTCTTGGAAAGTTAGAATATATCGGTCAGTTTAAATTTTTGCCCCTGGTATCTGGTCAGATAGATAGCTTTATGTATGCTCCTGGTAAATGCGACTTATGTGGCTTGATTTTTTGTTTTTCGTACCATGCAGTTGCATGTGGAGCATCATTTTCCAGCAGACCCAAAATACTTTGATATTGGCTACTGACCTTTGCGGCCTCCAACTGGGATTCTTTAGTTGTCTTGTACATACAGGATCGTCGACCCACTCATCGCTGTTTTGACCCTCCAATGTGTAAATAAACTCCATTTTGTCAATAATATGATTAGTTCATTCCTTCAACTTCTTGGTTGGGAATCTGATTTAAAATGCAGCCTTAATCCATCACTTTTGAATAAAGTGGTGGATGCATGTTCAAATCCACCATGTTTGTAGATAGCCCACTTTGTATTGACTGATGGACAAAGCTTGATGGATCAAGTTTTAGTCCGGTCCCCAGTTTAGTTGTATATGATTCTCTCTGTTTGTGCCTGTGCACAGCGCCTTTCGTTGCGTCACTCTCATCCCATAAGATGAACTTGATGAGCTGAACATGAAAATCAGTTCTTTAGCTTGGCTAATATTATATACCGGTCGAAGTGTGTACTTTTATCCTCCATCATATTGTCGAAGCACTTGCTTTGCAACAAACAGTTCCAACTCTTATGGTATTTGGCATCTAAGCCAGTTTGAACGTGTCTCAATAGGCATACTAGTAGGTGGTCCATTTTCTTGGCTTATGAAAAAGTGTATCCTTTTTACAGACACCAACTTAGTAAACCAGTGCAATCCCCATCCATCATCTGTTTACCGTCAAGAAGTGTTCATTTTTTTTTTATCCTCTTAAGTTTAAGGCGGGGTTAAAATTGTACTTCCAGCTGGTCAATAAGATTCAGTTTTCAACATTTTACAGCAAAAAAACTGACATTTTCACCCGATACCTGGAGAGACTTTGGCATTTGTTCAGGTGGGGAGGGCTCATTCCTGCAAAAGCAGACTTAAGGTCCATTTGTTTAAAGCAGTTACAAGAAAATGGAGACGTGCACTGCCGAGGCCGACATTAATGCTATGGATCATTGAATTCATCTGAAGATCTCGTCAGTCGTTATCATCATTAAAATCTCTCACCTATTTGGGATAGCTTCAATGACTCTACCAGTCCTTTCAATTTTAATATTAATCAAGTACTAACTTAGAATCTAAATCTAAATCTAAATCCTCCAGTTGAGATGTCACCCGTCGCTTCTACTGACTGAGGCGGCGTCAGTGTCAGCCATTGCCCGCCGCTGTTTATCAGTGTAATGAACGCTAGGTCCATATTATTGGGTGTGTGGAACAGAAGAGCACGAGTCCATATGTTGGTGTGTGGAACAGTGAATGACCTGATCTTCCTTCAAGCAAGCAAATTGGAATTGCATTATAGTTTCATCTGCCAAAAATTTTTATTTAAAAGAAAAACAAACTCCCCGTAATAACATTGGCAATTGTGCTTTTGTCAATTAACCATTTTTCCTTGTATCAAACCTATCTTTATTTTTTTTTAATGTCTTGGAGCAATGTGTATGTTATGCTTCAACTTGCGTATAGACATTTGATGCAACCAGAACTTACTTGCATATAGACATTTGATGCAACCAGAACTTAATGCATAAAATTGACTACCTACCAGCCTTTGTCTTAGTTTGTTGTTCAACCATTTTGGAGATACTTTTCCAGCACACCTGGCACTTTTCAGAACTCCCTTAGAACGGTTTAACAATTGGATTATTATTCGCTTAATGGCCTCCAATTGAAATAGAAACATTCACATATTTTATCCAGAACTGCCAGTTTTAATGCCCCCTCATGAGCGATTGGATCTGGCTTTGTCTGACGTCCCAACAAATGTGCTGCTTGGACGCGAAGTAGAGAAGATGATAAAGCTTTTGCGGCTGCTACATTTCTTAAATTCAAGTGGTCGATTTCTCTGGTTCATAAACTTGGACAGCTATAAATCCACGCCGTCGGAGGCAGATGAACATCTGGTAGAAAGTCTCGAGTATTCCATTTCTTCTCCATTGAGATGCTGATCTCGTCACGTGCGACGACTCATGTTCGAGATGACAAACTAGATTTTGTTAGCTCCTTGAGCCAGTGAAGAAGCACTGCAGCTTTTACCTATCTTGTGTTAAACTCGATTCATCGTTACAAAATGCTTGACAAATTTGTTGAGACAGCAAAGTATAAGTCACTGATAAGAAAATACACAAATTTTTCGAGACTTTGTTAGAGAAGAGAGAGTCATCGAATAAACGAATCTCTGAGCTGCGAATGAATCAATTTAAATGAAACAGCAATATAAAATTCGAAAAGATTTACAGATAGCTTTAACAAATAGACAACAAAAATTGACGCACAACTGCAATCTCCTGAAGTCAGTCCATAATTATCGTGAACTTTATTCTTAACCACTGCATGTGTATCCTTATCGGATTGACTTGATTCGCTCGCCTTGAGACGTCTCGCCTTCTGAGCGTGCTACCATGGATGCAGATATTGGATCAAACACTGTCATTGTCTAACATGGTTCTTTGGTTAGCATGTCTGCAACTTGCTTGTTGGTTCTGATAAACTGAACACTAGTATTTCCATTGTTCACATGGTCATAGACAAAATGAAAGTCTGCTTCAATATGTTTTGTTCAGGCATAAAAGACTAGATTAGAGGCTAAGTGCCCAGTTGTCAATCCAAAGAATAGGAGCTTTGTTCACTTGAAAACCCAAGACTTAAAAGTTTTTTTGAGTCCAAAGAAGCTTTCTGCCACCCTTTGCTAGAGACTTGTATAAAGCTTTTGTGTTTGATAAGGCTACCATTTTTAACTCTACACATCATGTTGTAGACTTTGCATCCAACCCAATGCAAACCCCTGAAGAAGAAGATGATCTTTAGATGAGCTAAAACATAAATCAAAGTCGAATGTACTGTTGATGTATTGTAGAATCCGCTTCATGGCCTTCTGATTATCTGGGGATCGATTATGCATGTATTAGCAGACTTTGTTTACTGAGAATGCAATGTCTGAACGAGCGGGACAGTATATTATAAGCCCCCCACTATGCTTATGTAAAGAGTGACATCATTAAAAGAATCTCTTTCATTATGAACTTTGTTTGTGGAACTCATGGGTGTGGATTGCATCATCCATGCATGCCCTCTTTAAAAGATTAGCAGGATAATTTCTTTGGTTCAAGTAGATCATGTCATTCTTGTGTGAGGCTTCTACTCCAATAAAATAAAATAAAAATCCCAAATCTTTAACTGAGAATGTTTACTTCAGCTGTTTAATAAGCTTGTTTTATAGCAAGTTGAGAGCTACGGGTCATGATAAAATGTCATTTACGTAGACCAAGACATAGATCTGTTTTTCTTTGAAATAAATAAGGAAAGATCGAAAATTGAGATGTGAAAACTGACTTTGAAGAGATTGACTCAACCAAGTGTACCATGCTGTGGCGCTTGCTTAAGGCCAAAGACAATAAAATTGGAATGGTAATGGGCTTTGTAACTGGATTTGAAAGTTTTAGAGAAGTTAATCCCTTGAAGATATTCATTAGCAATGAGTTGAGCCTTATGCCTAATGGTCCCATCTGATTTATACTTTACTTTCTAAATCCACTTACACTTTGATTACATTGAATTGTTCTTATTTGGGAATAAAAAAATGCATGTGTGATTTTGCTGTGGAGCTTGGAGTTTATTGTCTGTTGTAAATTCCATCTTTTATAATGAAGGTCATTATAGAAAATAGGCCTATAGTGGTGACAACTTTAACCGGCAGTGATACAAGCATCCTGTAATTGACTTCTTGAAATTTTGCTGCCCGTTACAGCCCATGGATACCGAAGCTACAATCACCGGCATAGAATTGATGCCAGTGCATTTTCCGCTATAGATTTTATTCATTTAAAAAAGCTTACAACATTGTACCTGTGGGTGAAAATTCTGTTACTATGAGAGCTAGTGAGCGGCATTTTAATAGCCAATTACAACATGACTGTTGCTTTACAGTTTTGCAGGCTTAGTGAAGGGATAACTCTTCAACTTATAAAGTCAGTGATAAAAAAAGCAAATGAAATACTCAAAATAGAAAACAATGACAAATAACTTTTAGACACGGTCAAGCTGCCTTGCTCCATGATTGACAACCCCTCCCGACTGCTTCTACTTTCTGCTTGCTAGGGAATGAGATTCAGCTTAATGCACTCTCATATGAAAGGCCAACCAAATCCAAAATTAACTGACTTTTAATGAAGTTGTTGCTTGCTTCAAAACGATTCTTCTGGCCATTCTTGAAATGTGGACTTATTAGACATTTTTAAAGGCTTAAATCCAATTATTTAAAACAAGCCACAAATGCAAACTTATCTTTCTATATGCCAAACAAAATTTTCTACGTCCCCTTTTCCGTTTCCAAACCGGGCTACCAATCGAACCAATTAGTTAAAGCCGGGCCTTAAACTGCTTAGCTAGCCCTGTTTCTGACTGTTCGTTTGATTTTTAAACCGCCTTTGAAATTCAAATAAACTAAAATGTCAAATCTTGTTAAAAAGTATTTAAGGCTTTTGACTTAGTCTGGGCGTAGTTGTCAACATGGCAGAAAGGAAGCCATGACTATGCTGTGAACTTTAAGTTGCAGGTCTACGGTCTAATGGCCAGAAGCACCAGAAGTGTGCAGGCATCATCCATCTCTCTCTCTCTCTCTCTCTCTGCAGAAACAAAGAACAGCTACAGAGGCCTTCATGGTTTTGTTCACAAGGAACAAGACGCATGATATAAAGCCACGCCAGGACTCTCATTGCGTGCCTAACAAACTTCAAGGACTCCCCAATTTTCAACATATATATATTCTTTCACAGAGTGAAAGTTTGGACACAAGTCAAAAAACAGAGACACTTTTCATCACATGCAGCCCTCACTAACAACTCAAAAAACTGATTGAATTCATTGTTTGGTAGCCTTCTTTGTCTCCTTCCACCTCCAGATCAGCAGACAACCAGATGTAATTGCTTCAGTTGCAGGCAAGGACGTAACTCACAGAACCGATCAGCTCTGGACCTTTCAGCCGTTGATTGTTCTCGAAACTGCAGACACCGTTCAATCAACACACTCAAAGCCAGTCAATCAGGAGTCCAAGAACTGTACGTATAAACCACGCCACAGTAACACCTAACAGAAGCAATTTCTGAAAGAATTTGATGGCACCCATTGTAGTTTCAAAACTCATTTTCACACACACACACACACACACACACACATATATATATATATATATATATATATATATATATATATATATATATATATATATATATATATATATATATATATATATATATATATAATGAGAGAGAGAGAGAGAGAGGATGATGAAGCTCATTCTAACCTCTTTTCCGAGAACTTGGAGAAGGAGCCTGAGGTAGGGATCGTACCACACAGGTCGTTGTCTGAAACCTCACTGGTAAAAGGAAAACAAAACCATAGTACTTGGTATCATGTCACAGTAAGAAATAAAAAACAGTATATGGTACACTCATTTAATAACTGTATATAGAACCGGTGGTGTCCAAAGAGACAGCAATATGTCCTCCAGGTTAGTACTCCCAAGAGTACAAAGATCGGTTGTTTCATTTCAATATACTGAAAGAGAGAACTGGTGGTAGGAGTGAGCTGTAAAGGGTACTATTATGGTGAAGACACTGGATCATTTCTCGAGGATGCCGTTTTAGTCCTGAGCTTTCCCATGTTGTTGTCAACACAAGTCACGGTCGAGCAATCAGAGTTTTCTCATGTTGTTCTAAAGGACATTGCCATTCTAATCCTTTGATTATTTTCGAGGGCTGTTGGCAACCAACAAAAATACAAAAAAGGATACAATGGGAAATAGCATGAGTAAGGCCCAGATTGATCTCTCGCATTCCGATTTCCATGATTCCCTAATTCATTAAAAGCAGTTCCTGCTGTTGTTACAGAAACTACTGTGATTTTACAGTCTAAAGTGAACTACCAACCAATCTCAATGTCAATATTCTGTCTTTTATCTCATGGAAAGTTGGTAAGAAGACAAAGAGCAGGAGGTGAAGTGATTACAAAATTTTCAAGTTTTTCAGCTGTGTAAGTTCCCTGGGGATTCTGCCTGTCAATCTGTTCCTGTTCAACCTCCTGCTTATGCAAAGTTCAGACACCCAACATTAGTTACAACATATTGTGAAAAGGCCATATGAGAATCCGTATTTGATAAGAGCCATTTATGCGAACAAACAACAGGAAAAAGAGAAACTTACAGGAACCTCAATGAGGCAAGCTTGCTTAGCGATGGAGGGATGGTTCCTGTGAGGTTGTTACTGTACAGGTCCAGGCTTACAAGACGACTCAGCTTGCCAAGCTCTTCAGGAATGTTGCCAGCCAACTGGTTCTTGTAAAGCTCACTGCAGAGGGCAGAATGAGAAACATGAGCTGAAAACGGAAGGGTACTGTGGCCATTTCCATTTCTGTTTAGTGACATTATGTTCTTGGGCAGCGAACTTGATAGGGAGGCAACTGGCAAGACAATGAGGAGGATTGGAGATGCCCAAATTGCCCCACCAAATATGAACCAACTCATGCAGATACACAGAGACAAAAATGGCATTGGAAACGGAGGAACGAGCATAGAAAGAGATAAAAAGATGATTACATGATCTTTTTAGGCTGTTCTGGCTATATCCTGGAAGGGCACAGACTGCATGAAAAAGATGAGTGGTGCAGAGCCTAGACTGTGAGACTCTACCATTACACAAGTCTAACTGCAGTCCCAAAGGCACTCATCATTTTATTACCTGCACTGCAGTCCAGACCTCAAAAAGTTGGTTTTTTTTTCTTTTCCCTGGTCTCCCATGGAAAGTAGGGTTGTTTTTGGTAGTCTCTTCTTAAGTTTGAGACTATCTCCGTCTTTACCACACTAGCGTCCCTGCAATTCTGCAACTGCTCTTAAGAGAGGTTGAAAATTTTAAATATGATATTTCTTTCGAAAGAACTTCAACTTAATAACGTAAAGTATAAGTAAGATCTTTTTTCCTGTTCTTCAATAATATTATCATCAATGCACTGAGAAAACAGTCAGGAACATATGTATATCCTCAACTATCTTCAGACTCTTGTAGAGTAATACAGTAATGGGTATTATCGTCCTTTAGCAGAACGAGGAGAATTTTTATTATCTAAAAATCCAAAAGTGACCAAATTGTCCTTAGAAAAGAAAAGAGTGACTCACAGGTACTGGAGACGCTCCAAGTTTCCTAGCTCTGGCACCAGCCTTCCAGATAGCCTTGCATTCCCGAGGTCCCTGGCAGAAGAAAAAGGTGAAAATGAAAGAAAGCCGCAGGAGGGTAGTCTTGTCAATGCTGAACATAATTCTTGCCCCTAAAACCCTGATCGGATTGAAAGCACCAAGCACACAGACCAATGAAGCTTGTCTGACGCTATTGCCCTTCTCTGCTTAGAAAAACAGAAAGCATTGCAAGATATGCAGAAGGCCCATGAATAAGACTAGGGAACTACTGTTCCTAGTCCTATCAAAGTTTTGTGTCACTAAAATCGTGATCTGCCAAACAGAACTTGTGAGTGACAGAGGCAAGATGTTCTGTCACAATTTTGATGTGATAAGAGCATACATATACACGCAGTTGGCAGCTGCTCCATTCCAATTGCATTAGGAAGTGAGCAACAAGATGAAAGTTCAGAAAAAGGAAAATGACGAGAGAGAAAGAGAGATTAATGGGTGCTTACAGTCTGGTGACTCGGTTATCTTGATCGCAGGTGACATGAAACCAGGTGCAGGGGTTAACCAAGGTTGGGTCCCAACTCTGGAGCACGTTGGCGGGGTCATGAAGAGCTCTCCTCAGAGCATAGAGTGCATCCCCTGCACAGACAAAGGAAGAAAATCTTATTAGCATGACAAAAACACAGAGAAAAGAACAACAAAGATCAGAGAATCCTTCACTCTGCTCGACAGAAGATGTTATGTGAAAAAGAAGAAGAAGCAAAGAAGAATATTAAGAAGGGAATTTACCTTCAACGTTGGCCTTCAGAGGGTTGAGAACGGTAGAGAGCAGAAGACCCACAAACCAGAAAGCCATTGAGAGAGATAGAGAGAGACGCAAGAAGGCAGTTGCGGGAACAATTTATAGAAACTTTACAGTAAAAAGGTGGTAGCAGGAAATGGTAAATATATAATAATCATGAGCACCAATTTCTAAGAAGCACGAAAAAATTGTCCTTGTTCGCCATTTTCTCTGGCTCCGGAAACCACATTTAGCTATTTTTTATTTCCTCTGGGGGAAGCTATCGGTGTCATGCTTTTGGGGATGCACTCTGACGGTCAGTGGGATTGCTACCTGAAGGCGTACGCGTACCGTCCATCTTCGATTGAATGGTCTGGATTTGTATGTTTGCCGCCATTTCCGGTCAACCGTTCTTGGTCCGCTGGCAGCTAAACTCAGGCGACCGTCTGCTAAGTAGGGTTTGTAAAGCGGCCAGGCTTCATGAGCTTGTCAGTTTCTAATTATCCGATTTCATTTTGCTCCGAACTAGATTTAACGCCCATTTACAATTAAGGATAGTTCATCAAGATTGAATATTTCTATTTTATAAGAACTGCAGTTTAAGACGTCTTACATTAATACTTAGTAGCATATTTTGGATAAAGAAGAGGCAGTTTAAGATTTCTTGCATCTCATTAATACTTTGAACTCTCTACCTATCATTCTTCTATAAATTGAATTGACAACAACAAGGCATTCTAAGCCGATACTGATATTGAACAATCAAACATTATCATATTTATCATTTTATTATTATTATTATTATTATTATGATACGGCAATCAACTAATTTTAACTTATTAGTAACTTTACATATATGGTAGTTTGTCTTTCTTAATTCTCATTAGTTTTAGTATATATTAACCAGTGTTGTACATATCGTATGATATGAAGTTGTATCGTACGATACTTATCATCGATGTTATGATACAGTTACAATACATTATGATATAGTTACAATATGTTTTTTTTAAAAAAAAAAATCTATTTTTAATTAATTTTTATATTTTTAAAAATATGATACAGTTAGGAAATGTATCTTAAAGACAGATTGATAGGGCTTAAGATATGCTTTGTACAACATTGATATTAACTATAGAAACAAATTTTAAAATTAAGATTCCTAAGTTTTTGAACCAATAAATCCTCCAATCTTGCAACCATAATCATACAGAGATCAAAATGGCGGAAGGATTTCTATTAGGCATCACATTAAGCCACCATCATCAACTTAAACTCTCTTTGAAAAACTTGTTTTTCAAAAGAAGATTTAATGATATATTCAATGCAAGCCGACATTTCTGAGTCTTTTTGAGAAATGGCCCGCTTAAAAAATCAGTTCTGACAATATTAGTCACGTATGCCCTTTGATCCAAAACCATTTATTCGTAGGGTAAAGTATAAGACCACGATAAGGGGAAGGGTCTGACCCGATTTGGTTCACATGACATGTCCTCCTTAATCATTTAATGTCTCGAAGTTTGGATCAGGATCCATCCATTGGATAAAAACTAGGTTGGTCCGGACACGTCTTACGCGGACTTGGGATGCTTCCAATAAAAGTGGCCGTTCAAGGAGATTTCGCAGATCAATCTCTGCAATTAATTGTCTCGTCCCAATGAATCTGGTCAGAAATCGACAAGAACTGGATCGCAATTCTGACCCGATCCACTGGCTCAAAACCATGCCCTACTATGGACTTCAAGGGAAAACCCATCGGTTTGATTGGATTTACATTGGCTTATTTTGTTTTTATTTCTTTTATTTCTTACCAACCAAACACGAGATTGAAGACTATTACGATTCAGGATTCCGTCGAGATTTGGAAGCTCTTACGGAACTAAGAGTGAACACGAGTTGAGTCAAGTCAAGCTCGAGTTCAGTCAGCTCAAACTCAGCTCAACTAATGAAACCTCAAGCTTGAGGATAGCTCGACAAATGCAGCTTGACTCGACAATTACATGTTAAATTCAAGCTCAACTCGATTAAGGCTCAACAAACTCGTTTGGATAGAATTGATATTCATCTTTATGTGTTCAGCTTGAGCTCGACTCGATTAAGACTCAACAAACTCGTAAACTCGTTTGAATATATCAACTTAATTAAGGCTCGACAAACTTGATTAAGGCATGAGCTCAACCCAGTAGGTACGTGTTGAGCTCTAACTTAACTTGATTATTTGAATGAGTCGACTCATGAACTTGAGCTTGACTCGTTAAGCAAATGACTTGACTTAAACTCATTCACGAGCCGAGCTAGTTCACCCTTATAATATGAAAACAAATGGTGTGGACTCAAAGCCCAAGTTTCTCATGGGCGAAAGTGAGGAAAGCCTTCAAGAGATCCACGACAATGCTATAGAAAATACGTCTGAATCGACAAATGCGTCGAATCTTCAGCAAACCAGGGAAGAAGACCACACGTCAATTTTAAACTATTTTTGAATATTAAAAAATCATTAAGTTTGATTAGTTTTATATGTTTTCTGTTCTTTCGGGTGAAAAATCATTTTGTTGTTTTGTTTTTTTTTAAATACGGAAGCCAGAACCACTTTTAACGAATTTTTTCAAACTGGATTTTAAGCCGCTTGATAAACCAACTAAACTCATTTCTTATCAGAACCATCAATCAGAAACTATAAAAACATGAAAAACCGTTTCTCCCGTATACCCTTTCCTAATTCCTACCCAACAACTGCACCGACTCCTTCACGTATTGAAAAGCGCAAAAAATGGAGAATGCAATGCGTTTTCCTTCTTAATGAATTAAAAATGTAAAAGAAGTTACCAATCATTTTTCGTCAGTTATTAGAGAGAGTAAAGACTGACGGGATTCTTTTTTTAAAAAAAGAAATTATTCACAAGAAATCGCCGATAAAACTCTTTAAGATCATGAACAGCCATATGTTTGATTTTTTGCTCACATTTATGATGGACTTACAGTGTAATAACTACATTTACGATAAATTTTCAGTATACTTTTCAATTAGAATGTCATTTATTAAGGCCTTGGCTCTACACCAAGTAGTATGATTCATAATATAAGGTATGAGACATAGTATTTATGAAAGTCGAATTGATGACCTTTCACTTGCATGCACATCAACCTGGCCAGTTATACAATTTTTGTATGAGTGTTTTTCTTATCAATCTATTTGTTTTTTTTGTTTTTTTCTTTCTATTTTTTTTTTTCTAAGTTAAGAGAAGAATCCTACTTGTGATAAAATATGTCAGCGCGTCAGTACGAAAGCACTGGAACAAAAAAATGTACATCAATTTCAAGAAAGCCAAAAAGAATTAGAACAAGAAGAAAAGCGTGACTGGTGTTCTTTCCAATACAAAAGAGAAGGACGTTAAATGAAACAATACATCGTCAAGTTCGAGTTAATTTATTGATGGGCACATTCACATATCTCGGTCTCGCGTGTGTAGCTTGTTTTTAATAATCACGATTCCCGAGGCACTCATTTGTCATATGCATTGATTCTTTGCGATCCAATGTAAAAAGAAGCGTCCAATTATCACACTTTTGGAATTAATGAACTTTGTACATACAAATAATGTAAATTCAGTGGGCCAGTGTGGGCAATTGCCCACACCAGCTACAACATAGCTCCGCCACTGGTGCCCGAAGCCTAATTTA
Organism: Nymphaea thermarum; assembly: GCA_011799765.1. Taxonomy (NCBI): domain Eukaryota; kingdom Viridiplantae; phylum Streptophyta; class Magnoliopsida; order Nymphaeales; family Nymphaeaceae; genus Nymphaea; species Nymphaea thermarum. The sequence goes on along the minus strand of JAANDH010000209.1, from coordinate 365,721 downwards.
GGGATTTTTTAGGCAACCTTTTCATTCTAAACAGAGCCATCTGGGTGGAGATTATGAAAATGCTGAAGTCCTTCCCTCTTTTCTTTTGGTTCATGTCATTTAGGATGCTTCAGGGCTTGGATGGAAAGTTGGATGTGCAACTAAAGTGTCGTGTATGTATCAATCGTTTGCAATTCAAAACTAACGACTAGTTTTTCACCAATTCACGAGCTCAATCCAGCTATACTATGCCCCTTGAGGTGACAGAATTGCACGAGCATTCATTGGAAATGTCATTCAATTAGACACACAGGGGACAAATATTCCATCATACTAGTTTACAAAAATCAGATATAACAAAAAAAAGTAACATCCGATTAAGAGATTGAATTAGGTATAGATTTAGGAAATAACATTTTCGATTTGGATTCGAATTCGGTTTTAAATAAATATAGGATCAGATAATAAAACTTCAAGATGGCTGGTTAAAAGTTTCCATATCTAATGTCCAATATTTTGGAACTTGATTCCTAACATACCGTAATGCAATCTAGATTTGGTTATGAATTTAAAGGCTGGATTTTGATTCGGTTGAAAGTTTAAAAGTTGGATTCAAATTCAAACATGACAAAGACTTTGCCTTATTTGGTTTCAATCTAAATACATGTAGATATCATATATGATAAAGTTACATCTAGTTCGAATTTGATCTATTGACATCTCGTGTACTTATATAGTAGCACATAGGCTTTCGGCCCGTGGTTTCGCGAGGAATTTTCATCATTTTTCAAAAAGTTTTCTTTTTAGTTTTCATTTTTATCTCCTGCATGATGTGCCATCTGTTCCTTGTGTGTCTTTTTATCATAATTGGCAAACTCGCAGGACTGACTCGAGAATAGTTTGAGTCAGCTTGGATTGCTTATAAATTTGACCGCGAGTCAAGGTTTGGGCTGACTCGCTGCTAACTCGGCCCGACTCTCGCTCCGGATTCAACTGCAGTAAATATACATTATAGTTATTTGAATACTTGAGCGGATTAGCCAGTCTAATCGGCCCATCCGAGTTTAATCACGGGTTTGCCAACAATGATTTTTATATATCATGATTTTAAAAGTTCAAAAGTTGAAGGTTTCGTGGTTTCTCGTAGAGACGGAAGATTCCCAGGCGGAACCTGACACGTTGGGATCCGATCCATTGCCCACTAACTTTTGTTCCCTACTACGATGACTACGACCTCCGCAATGAATCCGGGTAAATTGGGACTAGGATCCATAGAACCATATCCAACTACAGTAAGCGGTTCCCTCTTATCAACACTTGGTGCGTGCTTCGTTGAGGCTTTAATGGCGCCAATTCAACTCTACATAAAAAATAATATGAACAAATAATAAATTTATTTTATAAAATTAATAAAAAATAGTTCAAACCGTATAATGTAAGCTGAACTATATGGGGCTGACTGGTGTATGATTGTTTATTGACTTTTTCAGAAAAGCATTTTGCCAATAGTTCAATTTTATAGTTTGGATATTCTAAAAGGTCATTGAAAGCAATCAAATCAGATAGAATGCATTTATTTATTCATTTGATCCATATTTGTTTTGTGAAAATTTAACATTTCACTGTTTCTTGCCGACTTCAGTTGTGCATTTTGCAAGATTTTGTGTAGGTGGTTATGTGCATACCCGGTGCTCTGCTGCATCATGCATGGAGATGTGTAATGAACAAGATGCCTTCATTAAAATAGAAAAAGAAACTTTTGAAAAGATAAAAAGAGAATTATGAAAATATTAAAAAGACTAAATATACATAGATTTATCGAAAGTTTCTAAATAGCCACCACTTTTTTTTTTCTTTTCTTTTGTGCGTATTTGTTATGTACATACATGTGCACGTAACTCATTCTTCCCCTTTAATTTTTGGGGATGTTTTAGTTGTTTCTCGCGCCAAAAACCTTTGAACCCTGTTGGGAGATTTTTTTCCCTCTTTCTTTCTCCCTTTCATACACACACATATAAACACACACAAAGACGCAAAACTTTAGTCTTGCATGTGTGTGTATGTACGACGTCGTCTTCCGTCTGCAGCTGGGTGATTGTGCCGCTTCGTCTTCCCACTCTCTCCTCACCCCTCTTATTTTGTTTTACTTTGCGTTGTATTGTATATTTCATCTTTTGCTTCTGTTTTGCGTTTGTGATTGTATTGAGTGACTTCTTGTCCCCAAATTTTGGTATAGATTTTCATTTTATCGTCTCCCTTTCTCTCTCTCTCTAGACCAGAGCCCCCTTAGATCTCAAAACCACATATTTCACCCACGACTTTAAAACAATGGATTTATCGACATATCTAGCCCCCAAATATCAAATCCAAGGCTAATTAAATGTATCCTTAAGTTTTTCTTTAATCCATTAAGTAGCAATTTTTTTAAAAAAAAAAGAAAATCCCTTATGATATGCCACATTGCCTCGAGGGGTCAATGAAAGTCCAGTTGCCTGTTTGATTCTGATAAGTGTTACTCAACGGATTGGGTGCATAATGTTTAGTTGATGGATGCTTTGCTCCCCACCCAAGTTTCAAATCAACCCTAGACTGAGAAGGGCTTTAGCCTCTTCGGGGTATTTCCCTCTCTTATGGTATGTCAGATTAGGTACGACAATTAATAGAATGGATAGATCAATCTGCGATTTCTTGAAATCTCTCTTCTAATTGAAAATCGAGGTGCAACTGTTTGCATACCTTTGTTCCAGTAATGGAATATATGTAAATTACAAAATGGTTTTTGCTAAAAAATGAAATCTTATTAGTAGTGTCCATAATGAAAATTAGATCTAAAAATTTTCCTTTATAAGATTTTAAAAATTAGTGTTTTTAATTTTCTCAACTTTTTAAATTCAAATTGAACATCAAAGCTTAAAGAGTTTTTGACAATCTTCTGTTTTCAAATATTTCGAATCTATTTATGTGATTGAATCTATGCAAAGCAACTAATATGTTTTAATAAACATAAGAATATGAACATTTTAATGTGTTTATGACTTACCAAACATTCTTTAATTCAACTTGATTTTATAAAAAATCTTGACTTTCTTTCTCTGATCAAATTTTAGTGTCACAAGAGTCATTAAATCATTGACAGTTGCCAGACGCCAAAACTACCATTCCCATGTATCAAGCGATATATTGTTGGCGTCAATTTTTAGTTTTCCTGATTACTATTTCTGTTGTAACCGTTCACCTATATATATATATATATACTCTCTCTCTCTAAGTTTTTTTGTTCAAAGGAAGAGACAAGTGAGGCTTCATACGACAGCAGATGAACTTGTAATTCTAGCACAAATATGACATGATCATGAATGTCATTCTTAGATGTAACAACTTAATATTGGACATAATCATATCATCTATTTGGAAAAAGGAATGTGGCGTTTTTGGAACATATGTTTCAAAATATGTGTTTTAAGAACACTATTTTCTATTTACATATATTTTCCTTCCACTTTCTATATTATTTGTATTTCCTTAGTTTACCGAATAAATATGAGATCTTTAAAATTTTCCCCTCAGATTATTGGATAACTGTTAATTCTAAAACCAGTCAATATTGCTCTGTTGCATATCTCAAAGGATTTTGGGAGGTTGGAGGCCTCTAATTCCTACTTTTGTTTATAACTTATTAATTTATGAAAAGTCATCACGTCACATACATTGTGAGAAATTTACTTTATAACATATTAATTTATGAAAGTTAGCGCATGCTAGTTGATGCTACGAGAATTTAAAACAGAAACTGACCACCTTCCAGTCTTATCGCACTAAATAAACCTCCTTGAAGATATAAAAATGACTTGCTCTTTTTAAGGCAATAGGGAGTAAAGGTATTATTTTTTTGTTATACTTTAATGAGAATTTTACAAAAACATTTTTACATTTTGATAGAATAACAAAGGCATACACACCTCAATTATAGTTTCCTTTACTTAACTACTCAGACATTAAAAAGGATGTAGTTAATGAAAGAAGTGTTTTTCACAAAGGGAATGATTGTATTAGTCCGTATATACAGGTCGTTATGACGAATATGTTTTTCAAGATGGTAAAGAAGTGTTTTTGTTTTTTTGTTATCTCATATCTATTATTTAATATTCCTGACATTATCTCATAATGTGATTCTATTATCTAACATAAATGCAATATTAGGTTATTAAAGTAAAAATTCATATTAGTAATAAGGTCCACTCTTCGTTGTTTTTTTTTGTTATTTCATTTTCATATTAACTAAATTATTATAAATTATTTTTTCGTTCAAAAAGATAAAGGGAGACCGATACAGCCATATTGACAACATCGCCCTTTCCTTAATACTAGTCAAATGGAGTGAAGATGAGAAAGAATCCTCCGCACGAGAGAAGGGAGACAGAGGGAGCTCTCGTGCCCGATTTGCACCGGAAACAACGACGCAGGCTAACTGCACAGAGCCGGACTGACACCACCGAGCCGGCGACGCCGCCCTTCTTCCTTCCCCATTCGATCCCTTCCCCTTCTCTTTTTCATGATTTTGCAGTGTAGTGTTCTGGGCAGCCAGGTTTACACACTGCAATTTCCTTAACTCTTAGCAGTGTTGCTCGCTTTGGTTAACACGTGAACATGTGGAGAGAAAGAGAGATGGGAATTGGGGTTACGGTTGCCGGAAAGGAGGCGACGGCCACTCCCAAATAAAGACGGCCAATGAAGTTCAAGATCTCCTCCGATTCCGCCAATGGGGTCTTTCTCCTCTGCACTCTCTCTCTCTCAAGGTGAACAGCTAGCATGTGTTGCTGTGATCCATGGCTGACACCAATTGGCTGAACCAGTGGGGATACAAGACGCCCTGCGGCTGCTGCTGCGACCCATCATTCATAGCTCTCCCTATGTCTTACATCTGAAAGGGAAAGATTTTTCTTCAAGAGAAAAAGGAGATGGTGGAAATGAAGAAATCATAAGCCCACCGATCCAGATTTCCTCTTAAAGCAAACCTTTGGACCTCCCATTTGGCGGTCATGAACTTTCACCATGATTAGAACCCTAAGCGCTTCCTCTGCAAATTTCTTGCCAATCAGGAAGCAAGCACGTTCTTCTCCAGCGCATCAGAAACAGGGACAAGGACGAAAAATAATGAGGTAAAAATCGAGACATGGCTGCTTGAAGGGCAATAGAGTCATTGTCTAGCATCACGCATGGTACTGTAAACGGAACGGGAACAAGATATAAGAGAGAAAAAGAAGCAATGCAATAGTGTTTCTGCACCCATTTTCCATGGCAGACCCTGCCCTCTTCCGCTTCTTCCATGGCAGCAGCAGCAGCAGCAGCACCGCCGCCGCCGCCACCACCGCCGGCCCTGCCTCCCCAAGCGGCAACCCCATGCAAGGCCCTGGCGTGGACGCTTCTAGAATGTTTTCCTGTCTCTATTGTTCTCGAAAGTTCTGCACCTCTCAGGCCCTTGGTGGCCACCAGAATGCTCATAAGAAGGAAAGGGCGGCGGCAAGGAGAAGCTTCGCCTCTCCTCCTCCTCCTCCACCACCTTCTGCGCCGCCATCTCTACGCGCCAACTTCATTCTGAACTGCCAGCGGGTTTCTGCTCAGCACCACCATGGCGAAGAGGACAAGGGTATCGCGTCCTCCAGCTCCAACCTCGACTTGACCTTGCATCTGTAACGCCCTGCGTCTTGTTCCTGGCCGCTGCTTCTTTCTTGGGTTTCTTCTTATGTTTTGAACCACGTTAGGTCGGTTTGCTTCTGTTGTATTCGATAGGAGTTTGTAAATCTGTGGGTTCTAAGTTCTAACGTTGCACCTCCCTCATCATGGCAAAAGCAGTGGGTTTTTGTTCCATTTGATTAAGTAAAAGAATGCTTGGCTGTATGAAAATCAAACACTTAGATACTATATTAGCAATGCCATTTATCAGCACATTCGTGCTGCATGGTTCTTCTTCTTCTTCTTCTTCTCCACGTATTTTCTCACAGAGGAACAGGTAGATGTGATTTCTTTCGTTTGTACCTCTGGTTGATTAGAATCTCCAATTGCTTGGGCTAATGTTGCAAGAGCTCATGGCTCTGGTTTCTGACGATGGTTGCTTTCTGCTTCTCATTTTCTTCGAAAGATGGGCACATCAAATTCATCAAACTCCAACAATGTGGATTATGTGGTAGTTCTTCTTGGTTTTGCTTCTGATCTTTAGTTCCTTCGTCCTGAGGCATGACCACCATCTCACAAACACAGTGAGAGAGCGAGAGAGTGTGTGTGTGTGTACTGTTGCAGGCGCGCATGCGATTATGTGTGTGTGTGTATGCAGCGTGGGTACTATCAGAGTTTCTTGGAAGGTGGCGGCTCATATCGTACGAACTGGAGAGGTTGTGGGAGTGGCAAGAATCAGGATATTGGGCAAACAGCTTTACGCCTGTCGTTGCCATTTGATTTTTCGTGCATGCGTGAGCTTCTCTCCTCTATGCGTTTTAAAAGACAACAGAACAAAATTAAAATCCTCGCTATTTGGTTTGATATCGAGAAGAAGTGGGATTCTTCCATTAACAAGTTTCAGTTTGAGAGGTGCGTAAATAGAACTTTTTATAGGAACAAAAAAAAACAGAAAAAAGTAAGTTTTGGATTCAATAAAGTCAGATCAATCAAAATGATTGTGTAGTGGGTATATGCAGTAACCAATATACTTTTGAGGGAAAATGGCATTTTGCACATTTAGATGGATCTATGTGGACAAATGCATATAAAAGTGAGCAAAGCGCGCACACGATGATACGGATATTGTGAATGGATCTGATAGACCAAGTTACAAACCTGAATTTGAAACCATTTGACTGGATCAAACAAATCCAGATCCAAATATTATTGATTGGATTCACATTTGATATGCAGATAACCAACTCCAAATTTGAGTTTGGTAGCGCCATCTGTCTAAGATTTATATGATAATTAACCCAATCCCACAAATACATAAATGTTATTCCATTGCCAGTTAGATTTGTATTTAGTTTTAGGAGATGGTGACCAAATGCAAGTTTGGATCCTATTTACCAAAAATAAGGCCGCACGCGCGCATGCACACATAGGTGTGTGTGGTGTAGAAAACTAAAGAATTTTTAAATATGACTCCGACTATGTCATTGCCTTTTCTAGAATTTGCTGCTTGTCCTGTATGAGTACGACGCACCTGAAACTATGAAGTTTAGAATAGAATTGTGAAAATCTGATACAAAAACAAATTGCATGTTTCCACAAGGTGTGGTCTCTCTCTCTCTCGATCGATATATATATATATATATATATATGTGTGTGTGTGTGTGTGTGTGTGTTTCCTATTTATACTTTACGTTTTTGTTGGTTCTGCTCTGATCAGTGCAGATCTATGCAACCCTACCGCTTTCCTTCTTCTTCTTCCTGTTTTTCTTGATTCTCTTCCAATAAGGAAAGAGCAAACTGCAGGAACTCCAATGAGTTCATTTTATGTGCGTGCGTCTGTCTTCTTCTTTTCTCATTGAGAAAATCGATTTCTATTTGTGGGTAGTCCCAGTCCGGAGAGAGGCTCTCTTCCGTTGCTCATCGTTTATGCCGTTCTCATGTTCTATACCTGAAAGATCTGCCGGAACAGAAAATCCTTGGCCGTGTTTCTGTCACTTTTCTTGCCTCTTCTGTGCTTGCCGTAGAGAGAGCGAGAGCGAGAAAATACTAGTTGATCAATTCATAATTGTCAATGGCTACTAGCAATTGATACCATATCATGTGATAAAAGTAAGGTTGATATATATATATATATATATATATATATATATATATATCCTCGGCAAACTATCCAGCAGCCATTTGCATGACCTTCGGTGATGATAATTTGATGCAATTTCAGTCCATATCTCTTATCTTTGTTTCTTCCTTCTTTTTGATTGGGATATTGGGCGGTTGATGTATTAATGTGAGCCCACTTTTTTTTTCCTCCTCTTATATATTATACTCTTTTATTTTTCATTTCATAAGTTTTATCAATTGAAAGTCAAGATTTACATTCTTTCGAATATGAATAGGAGCAGACATGCTAAAAAAAAAAGCATCTGGACCTTTGGTTTTTGAATTTTTATGAAATTCTATTATATTTTGAAGAAATATATTTTTTTGTCTTAGATTTTTCAAGTTAGAGCCTTTAAAGATGATGAACTCATCGCCAAAGCGTACCAGGTTTATGAGCTCTTTCCCAGAGCTATTGGGAGTCTTTACTGTCAAAGTTCGTGTTGGGATTTTAGTTCTTTTCTTAGTCAATGTGGCCTACAGGTCATTGATGATGAAAAAGAGAAGATTTGATGAGAATAAAAGGTGGAGACAAGATTTGGTGTTGGGCAATATTGACTGGGCAGCATCTAGTTATTCCTTGGTCACTGCATCAAAAAATTAATTAAGTTGACATTGGAAGAAAATAGGTTTTTATGTAACCCTGTCAGTGGTGTTGAAGCCAAGAGTGTTGTTTTCAGTATGAAGAAAAATAAGGCACCTGAGCTGACCGTTTTCCGGTAGACTTTTTTTTTTTTTCAAAAAATTCCGGCTGATTGTGGGCTATGATGTAGTAGCATCAACCACAGATTTCCAAGGACGGCACCTGACATTGGAAGAAAATCGGTTTTTATGCAACCTTGTCAGTGGTGTTGAAGCCAAGAGTGTTGTTTTCAGTATGAAGAAAACTAAGGCACCTGAGCCTGACTGGTTTCCGGTAGACTTTCTTTCCCAAAAATTTCCGGCCGATTGTGGGCGAGGACGTAGTAGCACCAACCACAGATTTCTGTAAGACTGGTAAAAAGGGTAAAACTCCGAATATATGTCATAAATTGTGTTGATTTCAAAGGTGAATGAAGCTATCAATAGTCTAGGTTATACATCTATCGCATATTGTAATATTATTTTCAAAGTTATTACTAGAATCATGGTGAAATGGATGAATTGTATTTGTGCAATTCATTGTGGAATTCGAGAATTAAAATTCTCATATTTGATGAAATGGAATTGTTTTATCAAAAACAAAGAATTTTATTTCCAGAATTATAAACTCATTCTTGAATCAAAATTTTGGAATTGTGACTCTACCTCAAGGGGTGAAATTATGATTCTAAAATTTTTAGAATTTTTTTCATCTCTTTATGCTACATGCCATGGTCATGGCTTTAATCCATCAATTCTAGAATTTTAATTCTTGTTTCATCAAACACATCATTTTCAATTCTGAAGTCAAAATTTCAGGCTATCAAAGACAAAGGGAACCTAGAACTAAAATTTCATTCCAATTCTAGATTGAGGTGGGCTTTCGTTTCTAAAAAATTAATTTTAAAATCAAAATTCAAGGTCGTAAAATGCCCCTATAGTGATTTTGATTCTTTTGAGACGGTTGCAGTAGGAAAAAGCTGCTAATAATCGAATTTATGCAGATGACATGATGCTTTTTTTGTAATGAAGAGTTCACGGGTGAGGTCTCTGGTTCGAATCCGGGATGGCCCAGATTATATGTGAATGTTGTAAAATATAAGAATATATCTTCTTGTACAATTTTTATCAGTCCATACAGAAAGAATCACTTACTTTCTTCCTATCTCCCACCTCCATCCTTACTCTGAATTCCTCGACTCATTTTTAACCGTTTACCTCTCTTTGTAGGTGAACTTAAGACTGATTACTACAATTCTTTTATTGAAAAAATGTGAGTAAAAAGTTGGCAGGATGGAAGTGTCCTTTGCTTTCAAATGCAGGGAGAACTTGTCTGGTATATAGGATGTGGATTTAAGGTTAAATCTGGTCTGAATCCATTGATCAGACATTTATTTAAATTCGAATCTGAATCCAATAGGATGCCAATTCTAAATCCAAATCCAGTTCAATTTCTCAACCAGATGTTAAATTTGTTTTCCACTCCGATTTTTTAAGCAATTCTTTTGGAAATTAAATCGAAATCGAATTTATTGGCATCTATAATTATAACTTATGCTAATTTTCCATAGCCATACTCCAGTTGAGCAGTTGTGCATAGCTGAATATTATTGGAACAGTTGCTAGGTCCGGAACAGACAGGAATTGCAAAAGATAGATATTCGGTCCGACCCATTTGCATCGCCTAGCTACCAGCAGAATCCTTGCATGTTTTTATATTAATTGCATGATGTTGACTGAAACTAAAACAAGCAAAACTTTGCACATGGAATCAAATTCATTATTAAAATCAGAAACCAGTCAACTTTCATTGCGTTCTCACTAGATTCTCCAACAAACTCATATTTAAACAACCGCAACATACTCATATATATATATATATATATATATATATATATATATATATATATATATATATATATATATATATATATATATATAGAGAGAGAGAGAGAGAGAGAGAGAGAGAGTCAACTTTTATCTCTTTAATTGTTTTTGGACCGGCTTTACCAAAAATCTATTGGTGGCATTCTGCTTGTTCGATAGTAGATTAAATAGTGTGACATTAAGGTAATGACAGAAAAGCTTAAGTATCCACCAAACCCCTTCTTCTCCTATACATAATACGTGGTTTACTTTCATTGTCTTGGGATGTCGAGTATTTCATCCTACTACATAGAAGAGAGCTGAAGCCCCATTGAACTCTTGGTCTCTGAAGCCCCCATCGAATTCTTGGTCTCTTCAAGATGCAGGATCTACTTTCGATGTCTCGTGATGTCGACCCTAAGACATGCTTCAACATGTGCGTCATTAACCTATTCTTTTGCGATACAAAGGGTTGATGCCCCCAAAATTCAAAAACAAGAACTGATCGCCTACCAGCCCCGCTTCGACCATTGTACCAACCTTTCGGGAACAGTACTAAGCGGACCATTTAGTTCGACAAGACCCGTAGGAATTTGATCTCTCAGAAAGTTCCATTGCAAGCCAAGCCAATGATATTTTGGATGCACCTTTGTGGTGGGGTTGCGTTGGAAGTGTGGCTTCCGCGGTCTCACTCGGTCCTCAACAACTCTTCTCCCCAATCTCGCGTGGTCTCTTGTTCCTTCCTCGCGGCTGCGCGGCAGCACATTGACCACGTCACGTGTTCGCTTTTCTTTAAGCAAGGAAATGAGAGAAAAAAATCTGTCCATCCACCGTTTGCATTATCCTAAAACCAGATAGTGAACGTGGTTTCAGAGACAAGAAAACAAGTTTTGTATGGACAAGACCGATGCGTTTAATTTTACTCCTAATCTAAAGTCCTGGGATCCAAGAACCCGGGATTTAAGATCAAATCCTCTCCTTCTGATCTTAAATTGAACCTTTTCTCAAAGCAAACAAGCAAAATAAGGATTTCAAATGTGGATTGATTTTCGACGTGATGTAATATCCTCTGTTTGATAAATTTTACCATGTATCTTTTACCACATCAGCGAAAAGCATACCATGTCGGATCCACATTAGATTCACGGTACTTTTCAAATTTCTGGTAATCAAACGCCCCCTAAAGTGATTTGGCATCATTCAGCCAGACAATATTAGTGGTCAACAAATTTGGTCTTAGTTTTAGATGTGAGCCATGAATTTCTAGATTTTCTAAACATTGGTCATGTTTTTCCCTGGATGTAAATGGTCCGCACATGGTTTTGGGATGTTGGTTTTATTCGCTTGTGGCACTCAATTTGATTAGAGTACGATTTGTGATCTACTGAACTTATCTGAATTTCTGTGGCTACACCTAAAGAACATGCACCATCAGGGCGTGTTTTGATAGCCTTGTGTTTGATAGCCTTGAATCTCAGAGCTAAGGTTGATCTCAAATCCCTTTTATGTGGGACCAAAAGAGTAATCAAACGCCCGATTTCACCTAACGTGTAAACTTGGGATTTTCAGTATGCGGCCAAAAAAAACCTTGAGAAGATCATGTAGTGATTTCAGGTCACATTTCATCCCATATGAGAGATGAATAAACAACCACATTGCAGATTTTTCTACATTGTTCTTTTTATTAGTGGTTTTTGACTGATTCCATTTTTGCCTTTATAGGAGAGGGCTTCACTTAAATATTAAGGGTATTTTGGTCATTTCAAGTTCATACCACACTGTCCCTTATTAGAAGCCTTAATACTTAAATGATGGAAGTTGTAATGAGGGTGGGCACTTGCCAATGGATTTCAACAAAGGGAAAATAAGACAATTAAAGTCCTTTCTTAGTTAAATTTAGTGCCCCTGTATTGCTTCCGAAACCAATTTTTAGCGCTGCCCTTCGGCCAATTTAGTAGGTAAAACACACATACACATACATACATACATAAAAAAATGAATGATGAACAACTAACTTATTAGAGTCATCTAATGTATCATGATGAATGGTTAAGAAAAAAATAATGAGGACATGTGATACATATTTCAATCATCTAATATTAATTTACACATTTTTTTTTCTTATTTTTCTCTCAATTGTTCATTATAATGGTCAGACCAACTTCATGATTGAGCTGGATGAGACCACCTCTCTCTCTCTCTCTCTCTCTCTCTCTCTCTCTATATATATATATATATATATATATATATATATATATTAAAAATTGTTCTTTGAGCTAGCCTAATATCTTCAGCAATGGGCGAATAGAATATTGTATGTTTGTCAAACATATAAAGATGTAGTTTTGTCCTTGGAAACCCGTCTACAAATTTATTAATTTTATATGCGTTGAATATTGCTGTCGGCTGATAGTAAAAGGGAAGGGCCTATCCCGAGCGATGTTCATGCGTTAATATGCTTTTACCAGTCTACGAAGAGCAACCTTTCTCATCCATTTGCTGTTCTTAAAATTACGAAATACTGCTTCAATCGAAAAAATATGTATAAAAATTAAAATTTCCTTTTAAGAAAAAATTAATGCCAATCAACCCCATAACATTCCATTAGTTTTTCTCGACAAGAAAAAAACGTTCATAAGCATAAACTTCCAAATATATAATATAACAAACTGCTAAAATCATAGAAGCAAATATAATTAATTTTCATTAATGCAATGTTAAACCTTGTAAATTTGATATTAAAAAAAGTTTATATAGGTTAAAATAAGAGAAATAAATGTTTGCACTTTATCTGCAGTTAAACTTAGTTGGATTGCAATCATGTGCCCACCACGACGAGCATGGGAAAGCACTCATTGGACGATTCACTTCCGGGGCACAAATGTTTCGGATCCAACTGCTGCACAACGAGTTGAGCCAGCTGAACTCGACTCGAACTCACTCATTAAGACTCAACTCATTTATAAATGAGTCCAACTCAAGTTCAAATGTTTGTTCAAAATGTTAAACAAGTCGAATTTGAGCTATAAGAACTCGACTCATTTAAACTCGACTCAGCTTGACTACATAATCAACACTGAAATTTGATGAGAGAATAATTAAACAAGTACCAAATAGTTAACAAGTTAAAAGAAACGCGACATGCTTAATAAAAACAAGTTGAATAAAGTCGAGCTCTACGCTGTATTGTCAAGTTGAGCTCAAACCTCTTCTATGGAGCTCGATTCGGGTTCAAGTTGAGCCCAACTCGAGCACGAGTTTTTGAGTCTTACTTTTGCCCCTCTAATTGATTCTAAGAGATTTGTTAGTGTTGGATAATTTGTTTTTAGTTCTTATAAGGGTGTGATATTTTAGAATCTCTTGAGATGGACCGGGGAATGGTAAGTTAAAGATCCATACAAATTAGAACTTTTAGAAATATGAATAGAGTAACTGTTTGGGGTAAACAGAAGGAACATTTCTACTTACTACCCAACAAAAGAGCCGAAGCCTCCACCCTTCCCCCTATTCCTCAGGGTAGCAGATTGCTACCCACTTTCCGTGTTTTGGGTTGATGTCCTTGTTATGCTTCAAATTCATATTGGTGCCCCTTTCAGGTCACAGGACTTCAGTGCTCGAAATATAGACATACCACCTACCAGTCCCTACCCGATCAATTGCACCAACTTTCTTGGGGATGCAGAGTAATTGTGTATCATGATAAGATAAACAGATTTTTCAAGTAATTGTTATTTGACAAAGATGAAAGCACAAGGTGAATAAACAAATGGACGCCGTAAATATCACAATGGCAACAAATTCTAATTGGCACCATTATGGTGCAGAGGGACAGGAGATGGATGGGCTCTCAAGGGCCAAATTGTTAGGGGTTTGGATGACATACAAAACCAGGGTAGTTTGAGTGTCAAATCAAATTCAAAAAGCTGGTTTAATGGATTAAACTAAACGTTGAAGAAATGCCCGATTTTTATGAGAACAGGATTTTGAAAACCAAGTTCTTCTTTATTATGTATATATAAATGTTTATGAAATATGTCAATTGATTCAATATTAAGGCCTGCATAAATTTATTACGAATTGTCTCGACAAAGTAATTAACCATTCATACTTTAATCTTAAACTTTGCTCTTTATAACTATTTGAGGCAAATTAATTAAACTAATAATTGTTGGGATTTCTCCATCTGAATAGTCCTGCGTCGATACGGGTCCATATCCGTTTCGGACCCTCAAGTATAAATACCGTGTCTTGTGATGGTGTGAGACACATCAAGCTAATCTGGTCTGGGTAATCGGTCCCCTCAGCCATACGTGAGTTGCCTGTCCCCATCACTGGGCTGTTATAGCTGAGGAAAGAAACCCACTGCCGCCGCCGCCACCGCCGCCGCTGGGGAGCGAGCATATGGGGACTGTAGCCGTTCTTCCCACAGCCGCCGACATTCAGTCGGCGGTCGCCTCTACAGGTTCCTTCTTTTTTCGCCCTCTATGAATCACACACACATGAATCATGATTGTTATTTCGATTTCTGCATTTTCGGTTTTTGGTCGCTATCTAGATTCTTCGCGTAGCTCCAACAATGGGTTATGGGCCCACACCACGTTTCCGCTGCGCGTTTCCCTTTGCATCATGTCTTCACGCAAAGGGAATAGAGCAGAAACGTAGAAGAAGAGGGCACCGGCGTGCTGTTCCTTTCTGGCGTGCTATTCCTTTCTCTGTTGCAGAACGCAGCGAAGGGAACAGATAGAGGCGACGCGCCGGCACCCACCCAGCGTTGGGAAAGAACAGGGAAAAGAGGGGGGAAGGCGTCGGGTGACTGCAGGAAGGGAAACCGCAGGCTCTCGTTGATGGGCGATTGAAGGTAGGGAGGCCACCGGTGGGTTCGTCGTCGCCGGACGGCCCCGACGGCGTCCGCCCACAGTCGCCTGTCGCCCTCTCCGATGCCACCGATCACGCCCAAATCTGGAAAATTAGGGCACAGGGTCATCATCGCGGCAGGAAGGGCGAAGGCCGGCCACCGGCGACTTAACCGTCGTCGGACGACGCCGTGAGACTCGCCGGCGCCGACCCAAGCTTTCCCTCCGCCCGCCGGAGGCATTTCCGTCGTTCCTTGCCGTTCAGATCTTTGGCAGGTGAACGGCGGCTCTGGCTGCCCTGAAACGCTCGGTCGGTCGAGCGAGAGAGACGATCGGGCGGGGAGGCGGGTCGGACCCGGGTCGGGTCATGGTGACCCGACCCGAAT
>JAANDH010000209.1:279460-346918 GCA_011799765.1 Nymphaea thermarum | reverse complement strand
AAAGCGCTAGCATCTGGTATGTTCTTTGAACATGTTAAGAGGATGAGTTTGTGTAGTTCAATGTAAGCACACTATTATGCAAACATTTTTGAATGTGATCACATACAGTTTGTTGATTCTCATTAAGCTTGTTGTCTATTTTGTATTCTCATTTGGTTATTGAGAAGTTTTGTAAGACAACAAGGTGGGACCTTGGAATAGATTTTAATGCTAATCCATTCATTTTGTTTACCCTTGATATCGACTTGGACTAGTGGGAGATTGTTGGGATTTCTCCATCTGGATAGTCATGCGTCAATACGGGTCCATATCCGTTTCGGACCCTCAAGTATAAATACCGTGTCTTGTGATGGTGTGAGACACATCAAGCTAATCTGGTCTGGGTAACCGGTCCCCTCAGCCATACGTGAGTTGCCTGTCCCCATCACTGGGCTGTTATGGCTGAGGAGAGAAACCCACTGCCGCCGCCGCCACCGCCGCCGCTGGGGAGCGAGCATATGGGGACTGTAGCCGTTCTTCCCACAACCGCCGACATTCAGTCGGCGGTCGCCTCTACAGGTTCCTTCTTTTTTCGCCCTCTATGAATCACACACACATGAATCATGATTGTTATTTCGATTTCTGCATTTTCGGTTTTTGGTCGCTATCTAGATTCTTCGCGTAGCTCCAACAATAATAACAATAGTTGTGGGTGTTTGTAACATATATATATATATATATATATATATATATATATATATATATATATATATATATATATATATATATATATATATATATATATAAAATAATCTGATGTCTCACATGCAGCTCGATGCAAATACATTACATTGTGTATGTAAGACATGCAGAAGCATTGGGCAGCATGTGTCAGAGATAGATGAACAGCCAGATAGTTGTTTTTTGCACTTTATCAAAACTCAAGTACAAGAGTTGTTGGCCTCACTTTTAACGTAGAGTCTAAGGCAACACCACAAAATGATAAAAATTATAATAATATCATTGCAAATTTTCGCAGAAATTATGAGAGCCCATTAAGTTGAGATCAGGCTCCACAACTCCAACAGTAAAATGACCAATGTAGATGCATAAAAAACTTATCAAAGGCGGGGCCTATTATACTGGGATTAATCTCCACACTCAAAAAGTAAAAATGACACAATATAGATGCACAAAAAACTTATCAAAGACGAATATAACATGACATTGATCAATTTACCAAATCCGTATGAGAAAAAAAGTTGTAGAAAACCAATACATAAGGACCTGTTTAGCAACCGTAACAAACTTTTACTGTTTCAAGAACCTGCTTAAAAAAACTTAAGCTATATTCATAAAACACTGTATTCGATTGGTACATAAATCTACCTCAACTTTCAGGTATGTTTACGGGACAATAACAATTTGTTATAGTTGTCAAATGACTTCTAAAAGATGAAAATCAATGTTGTATGAAAAAGAAAAGATCAAAAGTTCAGACTGGCCCCAACAAATTCTTTTTTCAAAGTTGAAAATCAATGTTGCATGAAAAAGAAAAGATCAAAAGTTCAGATTGGCTTTCAACAAATTCTTTTTTCATTCATACATATTTGGACAATCCATCATCATCTACAAGATCAAATTTGCATGAACCCCGTGTTGGTGGTACATACATGTGCAGAATGTGCTACATTCTAAGTTGTACATTTAAAAATTAAAAATCTATTGCTAAAAGCACAATGTACTGCCGCTGCACTACAAGCTGTCACAAGTTACTGTGTGGCAACTGTCCACTGTGTTGCATTTACTAATGAATATGTAAATTTTCGCCTTTGGGTCCGGCAGAATTGAAGAATTGCCCATTGTTTTTCTCATGGGTGGGTAGTTGAGAAGGGGCCATGCTTTGAATCAAGAGAAGAGAAGAAAAAAAATCCAGACAGCCTAATTGCCTTAAAAAATGAGCCCAAACGTAAGAAGGAATTGGGATGATGAAGAAGAAAAATCTGGCCGGTGGCTTAACCAGAAAAGCAAAGTAGGATTTTGGCGGCACAGCCCCGCAAGTAACAACATCAATCCGGTCATCCCTGACACGCGGCTTCTGGTGGGGAAGTCCACCACCGGCAGTGGCCCAGGCGCCCCCGGATTTCCATCTAAACTAGGTTCTGGCGTTCCCAGATACCAGAACGGTGCAGTTTTCCCATGTCAGCCAAACAGCCACCTGAGTTTCTGTCCCCCATCGGCGCCGAGTCATGTCCTATCGGTCAATTTTGTTCGGCATCCGCCAGGGCATAAGAAATGTGCCGTAGAGTGATAATCCTGATAAATGCAAACGAACAATCAAGTGCATGTTTTTTTCTTTCTTGATTTCTTGAGAGGTACCCAAGCTGCCCCCCATGTGGCGCATGCCATGCCAAATCAATGATCTTCACTCTAAAAGCTGATCGCTCATGTATTTGATCTCTAGTTCTCTACCACCTCTTTCTAAGTAATCTCAATGAAAAATGATCTTCACTCAGCACTGTTAGAACTATTTCACTTTTCGTTGCCCCCCACTGTGACGCATAATATGCGAAATCAATCTTCCCCATGCGTCAAGGAAAAGCTCACTCATGTATTTGATCTCTAGTTCTCTACCATCTCTTTCTAACTAAACCACACGCAACTTAATCTCAATGAAAATTATCTTTACTCAGTACCATTAAAACTATTACAATATTTTGTTTTTTTTAGGACAAATGAAAGAGACCTTCTGCCTTCCCTTTATCTTTAGTTTGAGGGTTCACAGAGCAGGTTTCAAAATCCTTAAATGGCTCAGAGAAGAACACATTGGAACGTGACAGTTATTGTAACCTATACGCCCTTTTAAGTGGCCTGTCTTGCTGGATAGGATGTCATCCTTCCTCGGACCTTAGAACTGTTTCACTCATGGACATAATGAACATTAAGATTGCCCTGGAAGTTTTTTAAAACAAGTGCGACCATATTAATTTGAAAAATTTTGCAAAAACGTGCCTCAAGTTTCATCTTTCTTTGCGTACACATAGTACCTGCTTTTTTTATACTTTAAGCAAGGTAATATATAATTACAAATAATTTTTAAAAGGCGAGTTTTACTTACCACCTTCTGAGTTCTAGTTAAGCATGATAAATGGTTAAGGAAGCATAGACTTAAGTTCATCCAACTATTTTGGGTGAGCAGGAGGAGGAAGCCTAATGTTTGAGTAAGAGGCCAATGCCTCACTCTTGCATGTACCCTTAAGGTTTTGAGTAGTTTTGGGATTTAGGTGGTCTTACAGTATACCCTTCAACTCAAGTGTTGTGCGTACCTACATATGTAAATATCTATAGTTGTGTGCATGTTTGTAAAACAATAAAAATTTGAGGACATTTTCTATGGATTTTCAATGAAATTTGACAAAGATCAACTACTTGAAGTGTGCTTTTCTGTGTTTTTAACTTCCACTCACCAAATTTTGACATTTGTAAAGTGGCGATCTTTAAAACCTTATAAAATTCTACACGGATGTTGAATTATAACAATTCTAAGATTCATTGTTACCAAATCAACTAAATAAATTACACGTACTACATTGTTAGATTTGGTCAAACTTGAAACCCCTAGATTTAAAAGGCTCTTCATTATAAGATTCTACTACATCTCAAATAACTTGCCTTCATGGTTCATATTCCTAGTTCGACTATGCAAGGGTTTTGATCTGCTTAGTTGGATTATATAAAAATACTCGCTACCTACCTAATGGCGAGCACATTCTGTCCAAAACTTTTACATCCCGAGAGCAGTCATACACCAGAACTATCAAACAGCGGGAAAAGTTCTCTTACGTTCCAGTCTCTATTAAGTGTCCCCCTCAAGGAACATAACCAGTCAGTCAGGTTAGGGGAATGTGAAGGTTGTGTCTTTGACTTAATGTAAGTTTCTAATTTAATTTATGTGGGCGCTATGCTTTTATGTTTTAAGTGGTAGGTCATGGTACCTAAGTTCAAAAATGCATCATTACTATTGTTGACAACAACACAGCCCATAATAATTCTGGAGGTAAGGAGAACTTTTTTTTGGGAAGAAGGGGAGGAGAGAGGTACGTTCAGGCCTTTTACGGTGCGATGGGTTATAAGTCTTTCTGTCCACTCTCAACCATGCGCATTTTGGATCACCCAACCCAGCCAAGTGTTTTACGCTCAAACATCGGACAGGTTATTTTTTATGTTTTATTAAAGAAAAGCAGACAATCTGTGTGGACGATCCAAACCAGCCAGGAGGGCTGCACACGAGCCAAGTTGAGCCTGAGTTTGGCCAGATTGAGCTTGACTCGACTCAAAAAACTCAAGCTTTTTCTTGAGCTTGGTCGAACTCGACTCGAGCTCCTTATAGCAAGCCCGAGCTCGACTCGACTCATTAACCCATTTAACTCATTTAGGCATTAACTCGTTTACATTAATTCATGTAAATGTTAACTCGTGTAACTTGTAAAACTGGTTTTGACAATATTATATAGAGTACATGTTTGCCAGTTGAGTCGAGTTCCTGAAAATCACACACAACTCGTTTATCGTTTACTCGACTCATTTATAAATGCGTTGAGCACGAGCCGAGTTTTTTAAAGCAAGTTCGACTCAAGGCCAAGTTGGTTCGACTCGTTGTGCAGCCCTATCAGCCAAGTCAAACGCTCAACTATCCGTGAATGTTGACTCTAAATCTTTTTTATATTTCATAGGATATCGAATCTGCTTCCCTTCAGTGCAGAGAGAGAGAGAGAGAAGACTCAACATCCTATTCCTTAAACCGCATTAAATTAAATACCTCTCAATTCAATACTAATATCTCTCATGGCGTTACTACATCTGCGCCCCTGTGAATAGAAAAGAGGCGTGTGCCCATTTCATGCTGCCGGGCTGACTACTTGCGCTACCTATCATTTGGAGAGAGGGAAAGAAAATCAGTAGGGATAAGGATATGGGTGAGGCTGGAGTGGGATCTATGCCCTAATCCCTACTCAAATGAGAAGTGAACCAAGTTTTGTCCGGAGTAAGAAAGAAGAGTATAAGAGTTTGAATTCAGTTGACAAATTAGGCCTACTTTACAGCCGCAATGGCTTGGTTTCCCATCTAGACTTGGACCTCAGGAAAAAAGTGT
This sequence comes from Nymphaea thermarum, assembly GCA_011799765.1. Taxonomy (NCBI): domain Eukaryota; kingdom Viridiplantae; phylum Streptophyta; class Magnoliopsida; order Nymphaeales; family Nymphaeaceae; genus Nymphaea; species Nymphaea thermarum. Next base: position 341,787 of record JAANDH010000209.1, on the reverse strand, counting down.
ACATGAACTCACCTAATTATCGCTGCCACTCTGTCTTTTCCTTCACCCAGTTAGCCTAATAGTACTCGGATTCCAGAGGTATCGAACAAAAATTTGATAGCTTTTCCTTTTTTACTCCGAGACAAAAAAACACTTGATATATTAAAAAAAGAGAGGAAAAGTTGCAACCTGCTTTTTGAATTTGGTAAGTTAGATGGCGTGCTTCCCCGTTTCCCCCCTATAAATACGGCCATGGCGATTACATCTGCCCTCACAGCACACCAACCACCACCACTCGCCCCCCCTCTCTCTCTCTCTTATTTCTCATATTTCCGATCTTCTTGCTGCTCAGAAAAATGGCAGTTAACGAAGCCAAAACCATCCAAGTAGAGGAATACCAAGCATCCAGAAACTTCCTTCTCTTCCAAATCTTACTGAGACTTCTGGCAGGAGGTGCTGCACTTGCTGCTGTTATCATCATGGTCTCAAACAGGCAAATCAGCTATGTCTTTGGCATAGCTGTTGAGGCCAAATTCAGCTACTCTGAGTCGTTCAAGTACATAAAATCTGTACCCAGATCACCATTTCTTATGTAGCACTTGTATTTTCTTGAGAATCATGTTGTTTCTTAACCGTAGTTCCCTTGCCAAAAGCTTTTTGAAAATTGATTCATGCATGTCATTGATTTGGTGGGTTTCAGCAAGAATGGTCTTCCTAACATTGCCTAATCCATGTCAGGTTCTTCGTGGCTGCGAATTCGCTCGCATTCGTGTACTCTCTCGTCTCTGTTTTCTTCATGGCGAGGTCCTCAAGCTCCAAATACAAGATTCTTTTTGGGTTATCTGTCTTCGACCTGGTAAGATTTTTCATCTGTTTTTCCCTTTTGAAGATACTTTATTTTTAATAGCAAAGTCACATGAATCACTAAGTATAAGTCGTAGGAACCCCATTGTCCCTTCACGAATCACGATCCCCATGTCATTTTACTCAAGCATTAGTTCTTATGTGACTGTTCCGTTTTTCTCAAAAGCTTTATATGTTCATATCAATTTATTACAATTGTAAATGTCCAGCTTATGTATCTCTTCCTGAACATTTCTTCATAGAACTTTAGTGATCCAAAATTTTAAATTAACCACTTAATGTTCTGATTCCTTCACTGCCTCTGTTTTCGGTCCCCATTATTGTAGCTGATTACGTATATGTGCATATATATGATTAATGCAGGCAACGACGGCTTTGCTTGCTTCCGGGTGTTCAGCAGCAACTGCAGTTGCATATATTGCGAAAAATGGCAACCAACATGCTGGTTGGCTTGCGATCTGCGACTACATGGACTCGTATTGCTCCAGAGGTGGCATTTCTTTGGCGTGTTCTTACGCTGCTTTCGTTGTCTTCTTCCTGCTTGCTGCCACTACCATGAAGGGCCCTAGGCAAACAACCGCGGGTTCTTACTAGCTAGCTTTCGACTTTCTCTTCCCCATGGCAGTAATATTCATGATATGGTTCTAGCCGTCATCTGCTCTGTAATTCTCCCGTCTATAGTTCTCTAGATACACTACCAACTTTAAGTTATTGGGTAGGAAGGCTTTTCGAGAGACCAGTTTACAATTATCAGTTCAAAATCACCTCCTCTCCGTCCTTTTGTTGGTCAATATGTAGATGGAACACTTTCCTGTAAGTGGGCATTATAATGATTCTGGAATTACATTGTTTTTTGCTGTTCTCTTGAAAGAACATGATCTGACGCAACTGATTCTTGTGCATAATGTTTCTAGAGAGAGAGAGAGAGAGAGAAGAGGGAGATGATGGCAGCTCTGTTATTACTGCCTGAGTGATGCGCTGAAGGATGCAATAACTCTGCAATTGATTGAGTGGGTCCTCGTTCAAACGCGTGCTTTCAGCAGTCAATATAATTGAGAGTACTGATCCGTTTGTTATTATCATGAGAAATCATAGGCTGAGGAATCGGAGATACGATTCTTCATCCGGAGATATGATTTTCAAAAACTTGTGATTGTTGGTCAGAGATGTCCCACCTGTGATCGTAATCCGGATTCAAAACTTTAACTGTTTTTGCGAGAAGATCGATGAAAAATAACTGTTGATGACCAACCGGACGTTGGCTGTTCGCCATATTTTCGATCTTCGACTTTTGCCATTGATAGATGGAGGAGAAGGACTCCGAATCCCGATTGAAGAGCGAGAGATTAGGCTTTTCAATAAATTCAAAGATTTGACTGACTGACCCCAAAGCTGTCCCGAATCTACTGATGAGCTGTGAATTTTGAAGATCGCTATCAACCTGCCGTTTTCAACAGCAAGCAGGCACCTGATCTTCTTTTCCCCTTAACTTTTCTTTAAAAATTCTCTTGGCTGCTATTTGTTTGTTCATTATAGACTCCCTCTTTCTTCCCAGGTAGATAAGAGTTGCTCAACTAAAGCTGGTGTACCGCATGGATTAGGTCATCTCTACGTTAACGGTTGGTCAAAGGAAGATTAGTATAATTCTTTTAGGCCCCGTATTTTCTTCGCAAAGAAATAGAACGGAGAAAAAATTGCTCAAGGATGCATCACTGATGCCGACATAGCGTAAGACTCGAGAGGCAGCGGATTTTGTTTTTTTGGGAGAAGGGGCCTTGGAGCTCTTTTGTTTGGCAGTGGGTCGTGAACCTCGCTCACTTTGAAACATCTACGTAGGACCCGAGTGGCCGGAGATTTGTTTTTTTGGGGGAAGGGAGGGACCTTTGAGCTCTCTTTCTGGTGAAACATGGCAGGAGCAAGAATTTCTAGTGCCATCGAATAAATAAGAATCCTGAATCACATTTCTTTCCTTTCCATCTGATAGATGTTCTAGCGTCATCAAGCAAGATGCAAATGGAGAATTAAAGACGAAGTGAGGAAAATGCATGCTTTCCTGTCTGTTCAAGCGAGCGAGCAGAGACGTGTATCGGCTTAGATAGGAAAATCGCATAATCGGCCATATTCTTTTTTAAAATGAACCAGTTTCGTATCCGCTTGTTTTTGGAAGATGGTTGCACTATGACCATTGATTGTCTAATTTCTGTCTGCCATTCATCCATATAAGCTAGAACATCGCTAATTTGACGTGATCACGGAATTGGAGAAGGAGATCAAGTTAATGGATGAAAGAAATGAATGTTAAAAGTTTTGGTTAAACTTTGAAGAACTGTTTTGGATGGAAAAAATGTTAGCATGAAAACTGTATCTAGTGACGATGATAGTCCTTTGTAAAACACTTATTTTAGATTTTTTTTTTTTAAAAAAAAAACAGTCTATCGTAATTGTATATCCGATTTATAAATATTTTAGGACTCAAAGGGTGAACACTTAAAAGTACCTCAAATTTGAAGGGGCATTTGCAGCTAACTGTTTCAACATTAATCATGCAGTTGCGGAGAAACATGTGGACTGGTGTGGGCCGCCTTTGCTCCCATCAATCTATCAAAAGTTTCATTGGAAAAATTGAAAACGATATTGTGACGACTTAAAAATTACATAAACCGCCCACTTCCAAGTAACTCGAGTGCCCCTCACCCAAAATATTATGTCTCTGCCACTGCATTCATGTCTGTATTTGTTCTTGGTAACACGCGCACTTTCTTGTAATATTTGGAAAATCTTTAATAATTTAAAAATGAATTCCAAAGCACTAGAAATCTTTCCTAAACATTCCAAAAAAAATCGTTAAAAAAAATAATATCTGATTAAGAAAAGTCGGATTTGATAAATGACGTCTGATAGGATTCAGATTCGATATAAATATGCAATCGAAGTAGGATTTGGATTCCCTTCATATTGACATTTAAATAATTATTATATACTCAATGCACTTTCATTTTGAAAATCAGCCAGATTCAGTTCAAAATTCGCATAAATCATATTTGGATTCAGATTCAGATATGAATTTTCTTTGCTTGTATTCAAATGCTGAATATCCAAAAAAGCATATATGATTAAGGATATATTCGATTTAAATCTGATCCGTTGACATTCACTAGAATGGCGATGGCAGGGTTCCTGTTTGGCAATTGGAACTAATCCTGCCTTGATGCTTTCCATGTTAGGAATCAAGAACTTCCTGTCTTTTAGAAAGTTAGGGGCAGTAGGTTGCCACCACAAACAAACACCTGCGCCCCCACAACAACTTTTCATTGAACTCTGAGACACAATTTATTTGCTAGGTCAGCTCTTTCTGTAAATTACTAGATCAAAACTGAAACCCCTTTCTAAACTTTTGAACAATTTTGCATCAAAATAAAACATTTTCCTCCTTATAGAAAGTCTGAAGCTTGAAGCTTTTGTTACAGAAACTCAGAAACAAGTAATACACAGCGTCAACATTTTACTCCCAAACCATAGGTGGATGAAATGGGTGGTCTGTTTCCTATCAGCACCTCGCCGAAGGTGGGTGTACCTTAGGACCTACAAGGCTTGCCGTAGCCCTAAAGAGAGATACAACAAGTACTGATTGAAAGCTCATACCATAAAAAGAATTACAATAACATGCTCAACTTTTGTGGAGGTAGTAAAGACATGCTTTGCTTTGAATTCCTTTCAATATTTGACCGCCTGATTTACATGCCAAGTGAAAGAAACTCGAAATGAATCATAAATTTGCTCCTTTCTTCTTGATCTTATGTGATATGTTTTTATTGGTGTGGAAAAAGATCCAAGTGAAATCCATAATTCATCAAACTAAGGATCTTAATTCAGTCTTTAAACTCTACACTTGAAATCCTCATTTTGGCTTTTTAGATCGATTTAAAGATGGGATGGTGGAGGGTCTGATGTTAAATCTACGGTTCTCAAATCTCGAGAATTTTAGATCAGGGCAATCAAACACCCCAGAGAAGAAGTCCTATTTTTTGCTTTCAAACTTTTTTAGTAGTGGGGAGACTTTAGGTGTAAGATTGCAACTTATTATGAGCTTTAATTTAGATCAAATATACTCTCTCTCTCTCTCTCTCTCTCTCTCTCTCTCTCTCTCTCTCTCTGGTGCAGGGATTGGCAAAAAACTTGATTAACCTTTTCTCTCAGGTGAAACATACTGGCTACATATTATTGAGGGGCTCCACCTTCTGCGGGCAATCAAGGAGGAAGGGTGGTTGAAACTGGAGATTTGAGGCCCCAATCCACCGACTCAGGATGTTTCTAGCTTCTTACTAGCTCTTGTTCTGCACATGCCCTTACACAGAAACATTTTGGATTGTTCTTAGAATACAATCATTGATCATTTAGTAAGAGGCGGTGGGCCTAATCACAGAAGGAATTGTTACGAAGAAATTATTGGTGTTCCATTATTGCGAAGTTTTTAAACCACGCACCTGGCGTTTGATTGCCTCTCACCTAGGCTGCACTTGTATTTCAAAATCTGAAATCCATGAAATTAGAATCTGACCTTCCTTCTCTGAGCATCTCTTGCAAGAGTAAAATGATTATCAATGTGGTTAGGGAACACACGCGTCGTCAATATTAATGTCAATCTCTTACTATATCAACAAAGCATATCATGTCAGAACCGTGGATTTAAGATACATTTGCAGCTCAGATAAGTAACACACTAGAATGTGATGGAACCTTGAACTCTTCGAGTGTTGGCCACTTTGCTGCCCAGTTGCACTATGCTTCTTTGAAATTATTATTAATGCATTAGTTAAGATTTAGGGGCCTAAGTGGGGAAAATAAAATGAATGACCAAAATAGCCACTATATGTAGTCCAATTTTCATCATCATCATTTTTTTTAGCTAGTTTAACAACGGTCCTACATTTTTATCTCTATCAGAATGTCAATATATCTCACATCATCTTCGATCCAACCCTTTAAAAAAAAAATCAGATATGAAAAAAATTTAATAATCATTTAAAAATCAGATCATATTCAGATTTACGAAATGACATCTCATTGGATTCAGATATAACTACATAATCTTTGATCAGATTTAGATTTAGATCGGATTTAATTTTAAATAAATATCTTAGGTCAATTCTCTTAAATTTTGAAATCAGCCAGATTCGATTCAAAATGCAGATTTGAATTGTGATATGAAGGTAAAAATCAGATTTCTGATTCAGATATGCTTTTTCTTTTCATATTCCAACGTCCAAAAAAGCATTTGGTTAAAGATATACCTAATTCAAATCAAATCCATTGACATCCTTACAATATTTTGTTGACATCCCTACAAAATTTAGTTGATTTCTTTTCTTTTATTCATACCATAATTTGTCAATGAGATCTTTCTATCAGTGTCAAAACGAACACTGGGCAAGCCAAATCCTGCGCCTAATAGGTCGTTCAGTCTCAAGTAGGAACAGACAACCGACAACTAGTAAGCACAGACATTGTGGTCAACTCATCTCGCTTTTCTTTCTTGAAAAATGAATGTGTTTTCTTATGAATCCCTTTACTCTGCGGATCATTAACGTGCAAAGTAAAACACGACATGAGTGACACCTCAAAGCATCAAAAGCATGTCATGCACCCTAAAGAGTTGAGAGGTTAGGTGAAAGCTTCGGTTTTCCTTTGAAGAGTAGAATAAAATACTCTTCTTGCGAACATGTAGAGTACCATGACCATTAATCATAAAATGTCAGCACACATTTACTCAAAATATCGTGAGAAATTTATTCTTTCAAGTTTTAGTCGGCAATAGATGGCAAAGTATTCCTTAAAAGACAGACAAATAAAATGTGACAATGTAAAGTAACAACCCAAATAGAGTTTGGATTTTGCCGCTCGATATTTGTTGGCGAACATGCCTTATGATAATTTTCTAATACCTTTTCGAAAATAAACTACAGAAACCACCTCGAGATATATAAAATATTAGACCAAAAAATCACGAACTTTTCAATGTCTAAATTGAATTTCGGTAGCTGAAAAAGCTGAGCATCATTTCGTAAGCTTCATAATATTCATTCTACACCACTTTTATGATTTTTCTAAATTTTATAGTTTGAATCAACTCTGTCTTCATCCAGATAGTTGAATTTTTAAAAAGGAAAAGTTTAAAAATGGTTAAGGGGAAAAGTTAGACTCTTATTAGCTACAGCTGAAGTAAAGGGCGCCTTCCAAAAACAAGCGATTCAAGACATCACCCATTTAGGGTTGTTTGGGTGATATGTTTTGACAAGACCAAGTTTTGTAAAACAAAAGAAAAACCTGATCTCCTTTAAATTATTCAAAAAACCAGGTTTTGATGTCACCTAAAACCAAAGTTACCAAAAACTCTTGGTTTTCATAAAACCTAATTTCTACAAAACCCAGTTAAAGGAAGATGTCATCCAAATGCCCTCTTAGCTTTCAGATAGCGCAGCTTCATCTCCAGCTTTTAACAGAGTCCATATATATATATATATATATATATATATATATATATATATATATATATATATATATATATATTACCCACACCCATCAATGCCCGCCCTAAAGCAAGTTCAATAATTTTTGCACGACGAGAACAGCCATAAGTTCATTAGTAGAACTTCGGAAACTGAATTCTACAAGAACAGTAAAGTCATAAGCAAAAACTAACAAGTAAGCACAACACTGACCGATAATCGACCTATCAATCAACAACACTGTACTGAAAGGATCACTGTGATTTACACATCCTCCCGGGGAAATTCCATCTCCATCTCGTCCTCCGAATCCTTGAGGTGCTGTTTGAGTGTATGGGCGCGAAGTTCGCATTTCTCATTTTCCCAAATGGGATCCGTTGCGGGAAGTTCATACTCATCCGGCTTAAGAGAGAGCTCAAACTCGGGTAGATCAGGCAGCTCACGACTACTCCTGCGTGTCTCATGGAACCGAGTTTCAGATGAACCATAATCGTTGATACAATAAACTATTGCAAGCATGGACATTGGACAGTGAAATAGATCAAATCTGAAACCCAGTGCCATAATTTAGAGAAACTTGAGCCTTTGTTCTGGCAAGAAAAATGAACAAGTAAATCCAATCATGTTTCAATTTTTTTTTTTTCAAGGTCACCTGAATTTGAATTGCTTCAAACGGCGTAGCATAGCTGATCAAACTGATGGACCAATAAAAGTTCAGTCACTATTCCTGTAGGCACTATTATTTTAGACTACAAACGGTGAATGTGTGACACTATAGTTAACAAGTGTCTCATTTCTCGCCAAGTTTCGAAATAGTCATAAACCCCAAAAAGCAGGGTAAAAGATGAGGGCTTTGACTTCTTCAGAGAATAGTTATTCCCAATCTAGATCCAATATATGGACATATCTAAGAACAAAGAACCAATAACGTGTTTGCAATACAAAGTTAGGGCAACATTAAATAGCAAAATGAAACCTCTAAAATGAAAATGCGATTGTTCAAGGGACAACGACGGCCTCAGCAAAAAACCTCTCTATCCTCAACTTTCTTTTTCCTCTGTTTTTTATTGAACAGTGGAAGGAAAAAAAAAAAACAAAGAAATGCTTCTCCTTTGTCCACCGACAGCACACGTCTGTTGGCCTTCGGCCAGTTAAACACATAGACGTCATCCCTTAGGCTAGTCAACTGATCGTATTCCCCCAACAGAATTGAGTGATCTGGACCCATGGCCCGCCTAAGAGGCAGAGAAGCTCAATTTACTGTCAGATTTTTCATACGCAAAACTAAAGACCATATTTTGTAAAAGTAAAAATACCAAAGCCCCTCTCTTTTTCTTTCTACCCTTAGAATCCATAACTACCATAGAACTTAGGTTGGAAACAGAACACCTGTCAACTAAAGTGTTGTACATTCATCATTTACAATCCAAAAAAATAGCACCTACAAGAATCAAATGACGACCAGACACTCACCAACCCACCAATCGGACCAAGACTACCCCAATAAAATATTACTTTTAAAATATTAAAAGAATATTCTAAACTTTAGCCCCTTTAATATTAATTGCAAAAAACATTGAAAAGGACAAAAATGGAGATAGCATGACACGTAGCACCCTTACTTTGAACCGGCCCATGCATGTTGATTATTGATTTTCACAACAGTTTCAGGACATTTGATGGCATGAGAATAGTTTGAAGAAAACAATTGTCACGTGATATCCAAAAGTTGTTGGACCAAATACAAGTTAAAACCTTGTAGCGTGACAAGATTTTTGCACCCCAGAGAGGCTGAAGTGTCTCCCTCTTTGTCCCTGCCCTGGTGGTCAAGAGTTGCTTTGGGACCTAGGTGGAGAGCAAAATACCCATCAACTAAAATCATGCATATCCACTATTTGCAATCCAGCGGAATAGCACCTACATGAATCAAACTGACGATCGGACTTTCATCGGCTACCAGTCCAACCAGATACGCGCTACACCCTCCCCTCCCCCCTCTTCCCACCGACTATCCATGTCTTGGTCAGCTTATGTTTAAGTGTAACCACACACTGAAGCGTCCCACCCTAGGTGCATGTTGTATAAACCACTAGGTGGTCTAATCTTGTTTCAGTATTTATCCTTACCCTGGTGCATCAACAAGTTTGAACCTTGAGTCTTGAGAATTTTCCTGTGGGTTATAGGCATTCCTAACTATCCAATAAACTTGGTAATACTTCCAGGTCGCCCTTACTAGATGGCCTGTGCCTTTGTGGGCATAAAACCCTCCTTTACAGGCAAAACGGCACTGGAAGAACAAAAGGTCCATTATAGCTCAAATGATGGAGAAGGCTTACCCGTCAAAATCAAGGAGGTAGCCATACATCTGGGACTTTTTGAAGAGAGTTTCTGGAATTTTCAGCTGCAAATGTTTCATTGCACCCCATGCAGGAGGAACTCTGCAGAGCATACAGCAAATGAGAAAATGTAACCTTTATGATATGCGTCCACAATGCCATGGCCTAACAGAAATCTTTAGATAAACAGAGCAAAGGTGTTACCTGGTAACAGGCTTGGCAAGACAGAAAGTTAAGCATATTCTCTTGCAATCAGCAAGTAGTTCATCTGCAGCTAGAAGGCAACTGAGTGCATTCACGTGATCGATGTCAGCAGTACCTTTGTCAAGTAGTAGACCGTGGTAGTAATATGCTGCAGCCTAAAGGCAGTAGCATGTGCATGATTAGTATTTGCAATTTGCATAATCAAGTGTCTAGGGGCACCTAAGGTTATGTAAAATGAATGTCTACAAAAACAAGCAAGCAAATAACTAGCTGAGTAATAGTTAAAATACATGGATGGGCATGTAGATAAAGAACCAATTTATGGTCTTACCTTCGCTTCAAGATATTTCCATTTGACAAACAAAAGATGCTTTTTTAAGCGCTGTTCACAATCACCATAACTTGATAAGCATAAATAAGCCTGTACAAAGACAATATTTATCAAAAAAAGAAACAAAAAACAAGTTTGGTAAAGGAAAAATGATTTCTTGGAAATAATGCACTAATATGCAAAAGGAACTTCTAATTTATGGTCTCATTGTCGACCAAGTCATGCTTCTGTAAGTTTGTCCTTGGCACGGTAAGCAAACATATAGAAGGGCATACAGCAGTTTTGAGCTAAAGGTAAACTGATGAACCACGACTAATTGTGAAGAACATGACATATTGACATTCGTGAGAAGCACAATCTGAAATCAACACGCAGGACATTCACAAGGTACTGCTCTGAAGCAGATATTCGGAATACATGAAGCTTTCACTTTAGTGTAATCCAGGAGAATACCATGAAAGTTAATCTGAGCATTCAAGCAATTTATAAACATGTAGTTCAACCACTGAAGGTTACTGGCTTATGAAGGACAAATGAAAAGTACCCCATCAAGAAATGAAGAGGAAAATTCCATGCAGAGAACCGTGTATCATGAAGAAGTATGTTTCAGAGGATTCAAAAGCAAGTCAACCAGAGGTCCAGAAGAACTTTTATAGAGAAATAACCTGAGCGAAGTATGTCATTTGTTCACATGCAAGCCTCCTCATTACTGACAGTGTTGCCTTTTCACTTTCAACAGCCAAACTAAGCTGAATCTCAATTGCCTGCAGTTAGACATGTTTATAGTGATCAGAGACTACCAATATCTAGTTTTCATTCGTCAGATATTCTCCATATGTATGCATTTAGGTGGGTATATGTTTGTGTCTTCACACACACACACACAGAGGCACCAACCAAATAAGCATAAGAGAAAAAAAGGATAGCCCATGGAGTCTAATAAGTTGTACATAATAAAAGTACAAAAGCAGGTTTTCTAATCTTATTTGAGAGAAAAATGGGTACTTGTCACCAGTGTTTAAGCTTTTGGTCATATATTACTTTAGAAAGTGTCCAACATAGCCATCAATTTACATATAACCATCTAAGTATCTAACCCTTTATATTCTGCACGTGCTTGCATGACACATCTTAATCTGCCACAAACACCTCCGTGAAGCACAGGCTTGACATTTTATAATTTTCAGCACATTATGAAAATATGATCACCAGAACTGTTCTATATGGAAACAATTTGAGTGATTAATACATCCTTTCTCTCCGTAACATACTTGTTAGAGTACATAATGTTGTGGGAACCGGGTCCAGATCTGGAACCGGTTACTTGGGGCACGGGTACCGAGGCAGGGCTCGGTACCCTAGGCGGCCTCTCTTAGATCCCTCTTTATATTTTCACTAGTGTGTAATTGTTGATTAAAGGAAATAAAATCTTTCTCTCTCCTAGGGTTGCGGTTGTGCACCTAAGTAGAGCTTCCCGTGGTTTTTTCCTCGTTTGAGGTTTTCCACGTACATCGTGTGTTTCTCTTCTCTTCTTCCTCTTTGTGGTTTGAGTTTCTACAATACTCATGCTTTTGTTCAGTGTGTTGCTTCAAATATGCACCTAATAAATGCATAAGCTAAAAACACATGAAGATCATGTACAACCTTGAATTACCTGGCCTAGTGCTTGGTGAGAGATGGCCTCCAACATGGTCTCTTCCAAGTCCTTGGGAAGCATTCTTCTATGAAATAGACATTGCAGATTGATAGAATTAAAAAAGAAAGTATGCCAAAGATGAAAACAATAACAAATTCAATGTAAAATTCCAAAACAAGACGAACTAAATTCAGCTTCATAACATGTGCATACTTGGCATCAGGTGTCAGATTAACCAATGCATGATGAACACCATATTCTAAATATCCAGCTGCTTTCAGCAGTAACTCAATACCAGTCTTCATGCAATCTGAACACATGTATCAAACATTATGCAGTTAGTATTCGATATATAACTCTTTAGGGCATGTTTTGATCGGTCAAAAAGCATTTTTCAGGCTGCCTTAATCATGAAATGTTTTTCAGAATGTTCAGTTCAACCCCTTTACATACAGCATGTGAAGTAGACTGGAGAAGTTATCCAGAACTTCACTTTTGGTATTCGATTGAGTTTTGTATGGCCCAGAGATTATCTTCCTCATGAATAACTTCTCCAGGCAATCAAGTATGTTGTCAGAAACAAAGTAGACTATGAATAAAAAGGTTGACGAAAAAGAAAATAATTGTCTATCAGTAGTTTCTTTTGCATGCGGCATACAGTCAAACCAAACACACCTTCTGATACCTTCCTTCCATATGCATCACCTTGATCCTTTGGAATAAGCATCCGGTTTGCAGCTGACAATGATACCATTGCCATCATATGTAGAACTGACAACAACTCATACCACGAACTTGCTATAGGTAATCCCTTCACATGTGAAAGTCATGCTGTCAGAAACAGACACCCACACACGCACAAAGACAAAAACAAACAGACGTACAGATATATAAACATACATATATACCGGCACAAATATTTCCTTCTTTTGGGGGAAAAATGAGAAAGAAACATGATATTCAAAAAAATTAAAATGAAAGTATCATGCTTGTATTACACACACACATATATATATATATATATATCATTTTCACAGATACTATAGTCTTTTCAAAAAAATTGCATTAAAAATTGGTAATAAGCAAAAACGAAAATTTTGTTATAATTTGAAAAAAAAATGCTAAACTGAAAATATTGCTTTTCCATGTTTCAAGAAAAAGACTATATTTTAAATTTTTGAGGTTTCTTTTAACATTATAATAACTATTTTTTATTTTTATCAATTTTTCATAGGAAAATTAGTAGACACTTCACATTTTCATGAATTTCTCCATCATTTTTATATTATTTTTACACTTCTTGTTTTTTTAATTCCTGAGATCTTCTTGAGGAAAACAATCTCCTGATAAATGCCTGAGAAAAACTCCCTGATAAGAACCTGAGAACGACTTTTATGACAATGGTGTGTGTGTATAAAATAAGCCAAAGGAAAAAAAAAAAAGATCTTGCCAATTAGTGCTAAAGCAGCTAAACTCAATCTCATGGTCCATTTACCATTCCACCCTCTTCTGGATTTCCCCAATCAAACTCCACCACGTCTTGAAAATGGTAATCTGAAAATAAATTGACTAATTTTATGAACCAGAAAACGTTGCACACAAGTTCAGAAGAAAGAATAGGTCATCTAAAGCTTTGACAATGCACTGTCAGGCCAGCTATAGTACTTCAAAGTCCAAATAACAAAAAAGTCAAAAAGAGAAAAAATAAAAAACTAAACTAAATCATTAGCTATGAGATAGAACTTGTTGATCAAATTTAACTTTGTATTGCATTTATAACTGGAACAGTTAGTAATTTTCCTACTCTTAGGTCTTTGACACACTAAGCATCCTTCAATTTTCTATCAGCAAGTACGGACTGAAAATAGTGGACAGGCTTCCCTCAGTTTCTGTGGGAAGAATAATGTAGTCATGCAGAGAGATTATTGGTCTGTATGAGTTTGGGGAAGGATTGAAGAGTACTAGGCTCAATTTTGCTTGGTTTAGAGAGTTTTGGGCCGCTGTGTGCATGTTTGCCACTTTTTGCTTGACTCTTAGATGTTCTGCATGTTCCTCTTTTGTTTCTTTTCTATCTAAGTTACATGGATACTGGTACGGGTGTGGGTGTGGGTATGAACATGGCTATTTCAAAATTTATGGGCACAAGGTTACGGCAAAATATGTGTGTGTGTGTATCTATGTGTGTGTGCGTGCAAAATTCCACAAACAATATATAAAATTAATATAAAACAGGCGAGAAAATGCAAAACAGGTGAAAATTGAAAAATACATTTTGGATAATTATATGAAAAGGTAATATTCAAAAATTTAAAATTAATATGAAAAATGCAAAATTAATATGAATTCCTTAAGTTGTGTCCAAGTGTATCACTGTACCATGTCTGCATGTCGCCATGTCAACACAGGTGCAGTGGCAAAGTTGCCGCATCTATGCCACTTAATTTTCTGTTCTTTCTGTAAATATCGATTTCTTTTGCAATAACGCAAAGGAGCCTTCACCCAAGAATTTTCATTGGAAGGTTTAACTGGGAGATCATAACCAAGAAGTAGTTTGAGCCAAGCAAGAATGAATTTTGCCAGTTGACTGGCCTGTCATGGCCTTGAATTAGAGAAAGAATGAAGCTAAACTTGGGATGAGATAACCAACCACTCCATTGATGTGTCTCGATCGAATGTCATCGACCTTGATGGGAACTTGCTTAGCTAAATTCAGAAGATGCTTACAAGAAAAGATTTTCTATCTTTCCATTTGCTATGAGAACAACACACGAATGAGTTGGAAGTCAGTGTGAAGTCTTAGTGGCTCAGTTAATTACTTATCACCACCTACAACATGTGGTTTATTAATTTTTTTCAAATTATGGGTATACATTGTCAATTAACATCTGCATGCATAATGTTAAAAATGCATTCCATCGTTAAGAATGTATTCATTTCTAAAAGAACGTGATTTGATCAGATTCCTCAATGTTCTAGGAAAATTTTTTTGGAAGGCATCCTTCTGTTTGACACGATGTACCTTCCTGATCTCTTAATGTGGTCATACCTCAAAAGGCAGGTTCATTACAATGAAAGTCAGTTATGAAAGTGCATTCACACACACCTATATATATATATATATATATATATATATATATATATATATACCCATGAATATATGTGGAGCGGCTAAGAGCCTAGGACTAAAGTGAACTTCATCATGTCTACAGCCTCGTATGTAGTTTACAGATCTGAAAAATAAAGTGGATCTTCGGATGTGAATGAATGAGAAATCCTATATTTACTATGTGATCCACTATTTTTTATAGTTCATATATATCATGAAGATGAGTGGTCTCTCTAGCCAGAATACATGTATTCACCACACGAGATGCCTTGGAAAATAGAATATTTTCATGATTTTGAAGCACCTTTCATAGATATTCCACATTCAAGTATGAAATACAACTAGCTGCATATTTTTCACTTAATATTATAGACCGCAGTAATTGGTAATGAACTCCCATTTCACTTCAGTTTTACAGATACGGCCATGTGTCAATAGATTGATGCAGGGGTTTGCCGCCTTTAAATGCATGAACTGTTGGATCCATGCAAATATGCATGTTAATGCATCACCCACAATTTATTTTCATGTGGAAGCTTGTGTGCATGTCCTCGAGACAGAATATATTTGTTGCAAAGATTGTCAACAGTTAGCACATGGTGATCAGGAAAAGATAAAAGGAGACCAAAAATTGTAAATATATCTAATCTTAGCAGCCAGAGGGCATTTAATCTACGAAACTAACAGCAAGGTGAATTTTTAGTTCGTGAAATTAAGAGGAGGTTCAGAATTTATTGCAACAAGGGAAACTTCGGGCACTCACCTTTTTTAGTTAAGCCCGTAAGTACAGGCAAGTATTCTTCGAGAGCATCCTGAAGGCCCGTAATAGAAAATATATCTGTTTTTGACAAGTCAAGGACAATAAAATTTAGCAAAATGCTAGAAAAATTGTTTTAGCAACATCAACTATAATCATTCAATCCTTGATGTGTTATCTGCATTGCCGAGTAGCATAGGAGGAGAAGCAATGCAAACGGACCAAGAATGAAGTTGGGATTTAACGAAGAGGAAGAAAGGAAACCGACCATCTTCGGTTGCAATATTCCCGGTAGGCGTTGAACAATTGAGGGACCATTTCTCTGACAGGGCAACAACCTTGGCTCGAAGTGCTGCTAATCTTTCGAGGAGGCCTTCTGACAAGGACCCTCTTAGTGGCCTTCTGAGATCAATTTCTTTAGGAACTCTTGTTGATGGCACAAAAACCACAATTTCACGTATAGGCACAGGTTTCTTCTTTCCAGTTGCATACCGGGAAGTAGTACACCCCATCTCTTGCAACAAACATGCGTTGCAAGAAAAGCATTCTACCATAAGAAAATCATATCAATAATGAATTAGTGAGAAATTTAAGAAACAGACCGAAAATTCACATCATCAATGAAACTAAACGAGATGAGGCCACTCAACGATGACCAACAAGGAGCCAAACATGAAACCCATGAAAGAGAAAAGTGATCGTGGAAGGTCATAATGTGAGTATCAAAAAGTATTCAGGTAGCAAAGCATCGGTAGAAAGAGCAAATCCATAAAGTGAACCAATCTTCAACTAGCCAATTCCTCCAGTTACAATTGTTACTCGAATCCAGCTATGTAACACGATGAAAATCAAGGAAAACACTGAAACATCCATCATTCAAGTCGCAGGAAGCCCCCCAAACCAACAAAACCCATCAAAAACCGAAGCTAATCAGTAGATCAGCCAAGAAAAAAGCCCGAAAAGACTTCACAAAACACTTACAAGAGGTCAAGAACTCAAATTTAAGCACCAAATCCTTAAAACCATCAGCAACGGCAAACGATCAAAGGAAAGAGAGGGCTCACCGCGACGCGACGCTCCGGGAGAGACAGAAAGCGAAGGCTCCGAAGGCCATTAATGGCTGAGAGGGAGAGGGAGCAGAGGAGGGGGACAGCACGTGCGGAGAGGATGGCCGGCACGTGCGGTTGCATCGCCCAGGAAGATCGTCCGAGTTGCAGGATCTCTTCAAATTTTTTACATATTTTTTCGCGCGGAGGTCTCTCCTCCTTCACATGCAATGCGGCGGGAAAGACGAAGTTACGTTATTACCCTCACTCAAGCAATCAAATTTACAGCGGAAGCGCAATCAAAACACCAAGTCATTACGTTGTCACGCTAAAATCAAGCCGATGGTCGCTGGAGTGGTCGACAAGATAAAAGAATTAACTCTCCAGAATTTTCAGAAATGAAGAAGCGAGGAAAGGCGTAAAGCCTTTTTCTTTTAATGCAGCACGGAGTCGTGCAAAGTTTGATGGGTTGGGACGAGACTGATGACGTCATTCGATCGATATTAAATGCGGGATGCAAAGGGTAGAGGATATGTCGACAGGGAAGAAGTCAAGAAAGTGGACGGCTCGAAGGGTGCGCCTGGACCCATGGATTGAGGCGCCCCATTGATGTGCGCCTGAGCCAAGTCGCATCCCGAACTAATTTCCTAGGCAACTGTCACTTTATCGTGATTCGAGGACTCTATCGTACCCATGGCATAGGTTAGGCCAACGCGGGTACCCGATACCTGATCCTAAAAATATTATATTTTATAATTATAATAAATACGTGTATATATTTTAATAAATAAAACTATGAATAAATTATCGGGTCAAATTTGATTGCTCAGCCCAGTCAAGCAGCCAATTTTGAGGCTTGATTTGGGCCGAGTACCCGACAATCCATCAAGTATATGGCCCGCTGCCCAGCCTTATTACTCATAATTAGGTTATTATATTTTGGGGCCGAAAGCTTATTCTTATAAAGTTGAATTGGTACCTATATGCAGCTTTTTTAAAGTTGTCCTTTAGGCGATATATTGGCTGATGACAGCTCACGGTGGTCTTTATGAGTTGTGCTTCTTCATTTTTGAATCTGATAAAGCCTTAAAACTATTTTCCTCTTATTGATATCAATATAGGCTTTTTATTGATACCATGTTCTTCTCACATTGTATCAATGAGAAACCTCAAGACATACATGTACATGAAATTTTTAAATTTTGTCTGTATTCCAACATTACTTTTCAAATGAATTTTCTTAAATAAAATGCCAACCCTAAACGTGTTGGCAAATGCCCACACAAAACTTATTTTTATATTGATACCTCTGAGCAATTTTTTCTCATTTACATATTAATGCATCTTAAATTATTTAAACTTGTTACTAGTGCCCCATAACCAAAAATTTCTAGCTTCACCCCTTCTCACACAGGTAGCAACATCATTTTCTTAGTGCAATGAATAAAATGCAAGTGCCTGTTTTGGAAAAAATATATATATCTATCTTATGTCTTTAAAGCTAAATTTTTTTTACTGATAAGCAATCATTTTAAAAAATGATGGAATAAGAGGCATCAATATGTAAATAAATAAAAAGATGGGGAAAAGGGCTGTCATATTAGTGCATCTATTTGGTACTCCTCCAACAAAGGTTGTATGAGACAAAGCCCCACAAGAAATAACTTTCATATTTTTTGGATGCATAGTCCATAGGAATGCCAGTAAATCCAATTCAGACCCAATATCCGATCGATTAATTGCTTTAGAAAATCTGACTATGGAATGAAAATTCTGTATCCCTTAAGAAATTGGATGAATTCGAAAATTTTCATTCGTTTGGATTTGCATTCATTTTTATGTAAATGTCTTATCAGATTCAGATAAAATATAATTTTACACAAGTACCTTATATCAATATCTATAACGCCATGTGAAGTTGGCTTAAAAGCCGGATTCAGATTTGGATGCTAACATAAAAATCGGACTTAGTGTGTCATCTATATTCTAATCTGAACTTAAATCTGAAGATATACCATCAGAAAAAATGAGATATGATAATGAGTATACCCGATTCAAATCTGATCTGCAGACATCCCTAACAGCTGAACCTAATCTTTAATTGGTTCTAATGAAGAAACAATATTTGAGAAAAAGAGCCAAAAATGCATTTTTATATACTTGGAAAGGGTTGATTATAGGGCCATGTTGTTCATGGTTTTCGAGATGAAGGGCGTCAATTCCAATTTCTCCTCTTTTTGTAAGACCTTGAGGAGTTCCCTTAAAAAAGCACTCCCAACTTGGAAAATGGAAAAGGAGGTTGCTCAAATTGGGGAAAGGTCTATCAAAAGTCCATGGTTTTTGTGCTGCAGGATTTTTAATGAACAGTACCATAGTCACATTAACATCCCGGCCTCTTAACAAGCTATGACCTTTATAGTGAATTTTATCACAGACCAAGTTTTGCTCTTAGGCTGTGTTTGAACCCCTTTCAATCTGATCTTAAATCAATGGTGTTGGTGTTTAACATGTAGCATGAATTTTATGAATTTAAAATTCCCGCTGTTGAGATGCTCAGTTTGTATAAAACGAAGATCTCCCAAAATAAACCTTTTTACGCAGTCTCGGATGTAAGACTTGAGGCTGTTAAACGCGACCTTATGGTTGTATAATGTATGAATTATGAAGCAGTGTCACAAAAAACATATTTAAAAAAAACACGAAAAAACGCTATAAATTAAATTGTCATTTAAAAGATGAGTTAAGAAAACGTTAAAAACAAAAAAATGTGTTTTTTCATGTTTTGTTTTTCACTTTTTCATTTTTTTCATGTCTACCTCAGAGGATAGCAGATTCAAGTATATATTCAACAAATCAAAATAATTTCATTTCGAAATGAACAAACCTGGGAAGCCAATTGGTTATTTGGCTCTAAATTAAAAGAAAACTTGATCCAATATCTGTCAACGTGTTAAATATACTGGTTAAAAGAAGAAAGGTTGATGTGGGTTCGGTTCAAACGAGAGAAATGCATATGAGCCCAACTTCGATCAGAAACCGATGGAGGCTGCACAACAAGCCAAGCTAAATCTGGCTCGACTCGAACTCACTCGAAAAAATTTAGTTCGTGCTCGACTCGATAATAAACGAGCCGAGTTCGAGCTTACAAAGATACTCAAAACAATAAACGAGTCGCGTTCGAGATTCAGGAACTCGATTCGTCTATACTCGACTCGCAAACCGGTACTCTATATAATATTGCCAAAATCAGTTCGTCTGCTTTAACTTTTAAAGTAAAAACAAATTTTCACAAGTTACATGAATTAACGTTTACACGAGTTAAACGAGTTGCATGAATTAACACTTACACGAGTTAAACGAGTTGAGTTCGAACTCTATTTTGTGCAGTCGAGTCAAACTTGAGCTTGCTATAAAGAGCTCGACTTGAATTCGAGCTAAGCTAGAGCTGGAGCTGGCCAAGCTCTGGTCAGCTCTTCTTGTGTGCAGCCCTACTTAGCAGTCAGGCTGGTGTGAGTTGGTTTCGGATTCAAAAAGGACCGTTCGAACTTCGAACCCCGGCATCATGGCGAATCAAAGACTTGGCTCGGTCTTTTTGGGTTTGCTTAGTCATGATTGAATGGTGTTTGATTGAATTAATATTTGGTGGTGGTCTCAATGCCAAATCCTGTGTTTGGTGAAACCAAGAAGTGTTTAATTGTTTATGGATCGATTCCTTCTCGTCGAGACGGGATTTAGACCTGAATGATTACCAAGAATTGAAATCCGAGGCACCCATGTGCGCGCCAGCGATCGAATTATTGGGATCTGCGCACCAACATCATGGAAACCAGGAGTCATCTTTAATCTAAAAGAGAATTGGCATGTGTAAAAGCACGAGCATACTCTATGTAGTTTGAATATTTTGACAAGATATTCTAATATTTCGCTTCTGACTACGTTTTGTTTTTTTATATTTCATGTTAAACACATTTCAGATTTTTGTATTTGAGATCGTGATACTTTTTTGCGTTATTTTTTTCTCAAGGGTTGGTGTAATGGATAAAGGGTAGGTGGCTAATCTCTGTTTTGAATTTTGATAGTGTCAACTTCTTGTATTATTAAAGAAAGACATCGATATATAAGTTGAAGCAATGTAGCTCGCTATTTTCGGAAGCACTCAAAGAACGTTTGGTACCTAAAAGGATAGGGAAAGGGTGAGGTGAGGGAAGCAGTAAAATGAACTTCTCATGGCATTCACCCCACTAAGATAGACGAGGAAAAAGAAGAACATAAACAGAACTTGGAGATGATTTGATTTATTTATCCATTGATACATTTTTTATCCCAATGGAGGCTGGGTCTTCCGACTTGAATTGGCCAACTGTAGGTGGCCGCCATGAGAGACCCTATTTGGAGAAACAGGTCCCTGAGAAACAAGACCATGTTTGGAGGAAAACAGTGGCAACCTGTTTATATAGCTGAATTGTGTGTAGCAGAAATGCAGAGGCCTATTAAAAGCATGTGGCAGGAAAGAAGAGCAAACTAAGCTAGAGACATCGAAGTTCTGGGAGCAGGGGCATGTGTGGGCAATTGCCCACACGGCCCTAACTTTTTGCATGCTTACATATAAAATGTCCCTCAAATATATGGCGAGTGCCCACATCTACACATCTCTGGCTCCGCCACTGTTTGGCAGGGTGGAAGGCTCCACCTCTGGGGTGGGTTAAACTGAGTGTTGCAGCTTTTGTATAAAGATCAATGGAAGATTGGTTCTCATTAAGTGATGACAATGGTTCTTCTTGATTCCTTGAAGGCTGGGTGATGTTATGTTCAAGGGAATGCTGAGGCGAGAGGACGGCCATGTCGGGTTCCAGTTTGGCAGAAAACGAGTTCAGGTGGTAACCATGGGGATTCTGTAAGCATATGTAAAAATACAATTTTGTACAGGAACTTTGTGGGTTTTTACGGGTCGTTTGACAGCAATAACATTGTCACTGTTTCATGCCCCAAATGTTAGGATAGATTCATGGATCTTTAGAACAGATACATGGAACAGTATAAGATGCATGATTTCTGCAATATTTTGTTCATAGGAAATACATGAAGATAGACCATCAACCGGCTCATTAGCAGAGCCACATATGGTGAAAAATGGTAGAAGTGTAAACTTTGTGAGTAGATCCCAATCTCTACTTCCTCTAATTGTACAAAAGTTGTCTTTTAACAGGTAGGGCTCTGTCTTACCCCACCTTGCCGCTTCAAAGGAAAGAAAGAACTGACAAAGTGTGAGCACTGGATACTGTATCTGACAAATTGGCTATAGTATCGGTACTTTCCTTATTCTTGCTATACTGGATTCAATCTGAGCCCGGTATCTGATGTATTTATTATGCATCAGATATTGTCTAACCAGCCTTGGCATTAGATTTGAATTCAGGTATACAAAATGCAAAAGCAGACCTGATTTTTCACATGTAGTTGGATAGAATGTCTACCAACATCTCTAGTTCGCGAAGCAGGCTGTTGTGCACTTTGTCATGGTGCAATTCTCATGTCAGTAGTCACTCAAACGCAAGCTGGGCAGCAGTTGGTAAAACATGCTGTCCGGGCGATGATCCGTGGAAAGCAAATTCTGTGGGCTGGTGTGGACAGTTGCCTGCAGTAGCCACAAGGTGGCTCCGCCACTGGCCGGGCCATTCCTGGGCCCCAATAAATGTGCTCGTTATTGAACAGTCTTTGACCTTAGGTTGTACAACTTTTGTCCGGTCGAGCCAGGCCCATTGGCCATTTAACATGGAGAAGCCATTGAAGTGTTAATATCAGACCCAGATTGCAACTTGCAGAATATTTTGGCAACCGATCCAATACTGTCCACCCTTACTCTGATTAAGTTGATTCTTTCTAGTGACCCTACCCACTAGATTCCTTTGTCTTGACACAAGAGAAGAGCTTTCTCTCTATCGACCTTACCCTCTAGATGGCTTTGTTTCTGTACAAAAAGGAGTTTCTCCTCATTGATCTCTGGTGTAGTTACTTGGCCTTGCAGTTTAATTTGGTCTGTTTTAACTCTCTGTTTCTGTTTTCCGGAATTTTTTTTTCTCTTCACTCTTACATCTCATATTGCAGGCTGCTTTTTGTCGATCAAGTATATTTTAGGCATAGCTTTTATTTTGGGATGATGTCAGAAACCATATAGATTTTTAATATGACCAAAATGTAGTCAAGATTAGTGCTTCAGCCACATCAGAGTAATCATCTAGGCAGGATAACTTTGTTGAATAAATTTTATCTTCTATTTTTGGATTTGTTGCAGCTGTTTGTCTCTTATCCCATATCTTCTCCTGTACAAGTGATCCAATTACTTGCTGAGGATCAGCAACATGAAATGTTGGTGCAACTGTATCTCTCTGATATAGATCCTGACCAAACGGATAGATATATGATCCCTATTGCAAAACCAAGGAGGTCGGCACATGAGTATGTGCTTAAGAAATCTTCATCATCTGAATGAGAATACTCTTCCTTTTGCAATGGATATGGTGCCTTAAAGCTAAACAAGTACAAGTAATATATCAAATTTCTTCTTATAATAAGGCAAGCGCACATTAAGTAATATAATATATTTTCCTTCTTCTGACGATAAGTAGCCTGGGGTCGGGTATGCACTTACCAGTTTACAGCAAGAGATACCTGAAGTATTGTACTCTGATTCTAGAGTTTAGATTAACTCCACAACTGTGTATCTCTTGATTCCTTTGTGTTTCGGCATCATCAGCACTTGCCGCCATGTTTCGCCTCGTTTAGCAATTGTTGGGATCCTCCCGAAGTGCACCAATATGGTGATACACAAAGAAACCGTTTCTTTGGACCTGTTCTTGGTAGAAGACAATGTCTCCTTCTTTAAGTTATATGTATATCGGGAATACCTCCAACCTAATTAACTCAAGTCTGTTTTGGCAGGAGCCAAGCATGTCAAGCTTTTAATTTATACCATAATGCCAGAAGGCTACATCATATAAGAATCATTATTTTCTTGGGCCTTTAATAAACAGACCAGAAAGTTTCGAACGGAAAAAAATATGGAAGAAATTCCTCCAAAGTGCATCTTCATCCTAGTCAGACCAAGTTCGACGTCAACCAAGCCTGAGGCGGAAAGGAAGAGAGTTCTCTGATCTCTGATCTCAGCAGATGCGAGTAACCTCAGAAAAATCTGAAGGAATATGTAAGGCTTCTTGAAGGCACCAAATTTGAGCTCCTCAACTGGTTTCACTGGGTAACAGGACATTCATACCTTCATTTGCCTTCACGAAACGTCCTCTTACACGTTTACGTGTATCTGCCCTTGCCTTTCGAGATTCATATCGGATGTGTTTGTCATACCTGTGTAGCACAATCCTAACAAAGTCAGATGACAAGCATATTTGAGCTGCAGATCAGATCAACTGAGATTGTATATTGTCAAAGTAAAACACAACCAGGACCATAGGTTTCGTAGTTGCTGGCTTGCTGCATCATCGTCAGTAAATTAACAAGCCTACCAAAGTGATACATGTGTTCCTCGGGGTGTGTGTGTGTGTGTGTCAGAGAGAGAGAGAGAGAATCATGCCTTCTTGTTTTCTTCTTCTCCTTATAACGCTGCATGGCGTTGCCTCTGTTCTGGGCCAAGAGCTCAGTGTCAACTTTAGACGTTTTTAACAGATCGCCTCCACTTAGGATAGAAAGCTCAGGCATGCACCTCTCTTTGATGTCTTTACTATGCAGACTTGGCTGTGAAAAGTTGCCTTCAGAAGACCCTACTGGGAGTAACATGCTGACCTCCGATTGCAAGTGGCTTTGTCTGCTGCCCGACGTAGGCAACCATTTTGCACCAAAGTCAGCCTGTTGTGAACCATGCATGAAATTAGTCACCAGACATGCCACAGGACAAAATTTTCAGCGAAGTTCAGTTTCGGTATTTCTAAAAACGTCAAGATGTCAATAATTATATTAAGTATTGTTACTCTCTCCACAATGATCTGACCAGCTACAATGTTCGCTCCCGTAAAACCAGAACAATGTTCCTAAACGAGAACAATAGACCAAGATATTCATTTTGGAAATATCTAATGAAAAACTCAAGGACAATGCATGGAGACATCTAATCTATGGATTTTTTTCCATTTCTTCACGTTCCCCAGTAATAAATATCTAACTTGGTACCAATCCTTTTCGATCCTAGTATAATCATTGAAATGAGAGTACAAACATCTCAAATACAATGCTGATCCGAACAGCTATACCAACAAGGTCGATAATCATTCATAGTTGGGCCCTATTACAAATAAAAAAAATAAGCACCTGAGCTCAACACATTAGGCAGGTAAATTTTAGTTTTATCATTAGCCAAGTATACTAAACAGATGACAAGTTGCACAGCTATATCTCCCTTTTTTTCCCTTTTGCCCCCTTCCCAGTCCATTTCCTTCTGCAATTTGCCAATTGCATAGACAATACTGCTTTGAGCTTTTCACCAAGATCAAATCTGCAGGGTTCAGATGGGATCAAGAGGCAATATTGCTGTGCTCATTATTCCATGAACAAAGCAGTAGACTAGCATCTGAACAACTAATCAAGGACCATTCAAGAGGCCTGTTTCTCTTTTCTCCCGCTAGATATGTACTACTCACAAATTTTGAGATTCTAAATAGAAATCCTTTGAGAAAGACGTATGACAAATTTAAAACTGAAACACATTTCTAATTATAAAACTGTTGAGTTCAGTCAGTTTGACTTTGACAGACTTACAAGCAGACATGGGTATAATTGAGATATAGCAGGTCAAACAAGGATTAGCATTATATTTATCATACATAAACATTGAACAAATACGGGCAAAATGGAAATATAAATGGAAATCCCAGATGAACTTATTCTAAGGTCTCTATATTTGATTCTCCATGCCAGCAATAATAGCTTCTTGAGATGCATGAACTACACAGATTTTGCTTCCCTGAAAATACCAAATTAGGAAGGAGACATCAACAGAATAAATTAATGTAGCCTCTGTTATACGATCCAAAACGATTCATCTTTTGGAAAATAATAAAATAAATTGTCTTCCTTTTTTGAGAGATTTTCCTGATCTCAAGATCCTGTCTAAGACAGGCAAAAAAGTGGCCTACAATCCCAGTAAGAGGGCATCTTCCGGAAAGAATCCAAGCCTGAAGACGACCATCAGCATACTGTACATATTAGTCGCAGTGTGCCCCAAATCCTAATGTCCTTTAGTAGTGTTTCCTTCTAGACATATACACCCTAGCCCCAGAATTCCAGAAACTGATTTCTCTGTAGCCAAAAACCAAAAGGGAAGACTAAAACAATAACAAAAAGTAGCAGTTCATTATTTCACTTTTGATATCAGTTCTAAATGCACTGTGTTGCTATCATGAAGGTAATGAGCTAAACCAATTTTGTAATGTTGGTACTTCCTTCCAAATGCTAGCTAAAAGTAAAAAAGGATGCCAGACGACATTTAAAAAAACAAGAATGTTAATCAACATGGAAACAGAAACATACATTTTGTGAGGATATCTGTTGAATTTCTGAGCAAGAAAAGCAATTGCCTGCTGATTGGCAATTAAAGTCAAACATGTCCTCTAAAATATTTCCTGTAGCCAAGGATGTTCCTCTTGTCAGTTCATTAAAGCTCTTGACCTTAGAATTCCTATTTGACGCACCAGATCCAATTTCTGTTGTACATCCTCCATTGTCTCTGCATTCTCTGATATGGAAATCCCAAATCTGAACCTGCAAAGATATAAGAGACCAACATAAAAAATAAATTATGAAAAGGAAATAAATGAATTAGTTAACAGGCAGCTCTGTTGGGGCAAAAAACCAATAAACTTGGAAAACAACTACAAGCCTTTGCACCACCCACCGTTAATAAAACTAGAGATGCCATAACATAGATTATGGCCATGAATGTGTTGTAGTCAAGCAAAAGAAAACGCAACAAGAAAGAAATGTTTCATTTTAATATTTCTTTTAGTCATAGAGAACCAAATAACATAAAGTGGGGCATAACCATCATGAATTATCAACGTCCAAACAATCACACGATCTTCTCAAAGACACCATCGAGTTTGCCTTTTAGAGGCGATGGCTTCCAACTGAGGAGGAAAAAAAGCTGAAAAGGCAACATGACCTAGTCACGACCGCAGTATAGCATGTAGAGATGGAAGAAAAACAGAATCCTAGTTCGTTTTCAGTGAGAGCTCCAAGTAAAACAACCTTATTTCTGACATCAGTTTGCAGTTTAATAACTGCGGAGTTAGAATAAAGCGATACTTCTGTCTCCCCTCCGCCTCGTAAGGCACTTCCCGCGAATGATACAGAAAATCACATGACACGCACGCAAAACCATGACATTTGCTCCTCACACCACGTGACGTCAAAAATGGGGGGAAGAAGCCTCAAGTCATTTCACGACAAGAACTACTTCATAAAAAATCAACCACATGAGGGAGGACAGAAACCTGATTATATTGATCTGAAACACCAACATCCCAAAAAATGTCGAGTGGACAATTTCCACCTTCTTGAGGGAACATCATTCTCGCCGTATCAGGTGGCTGCTGGTCTGCATCAACCATCTGCTCTGACATTTGAGTATTGCAAGAATCCGGAACTTGGATAGATCCTGTCAGGTTGCTCTGGCTAGGGGTGGCAGGACTCAGATCCCCAGCATGTTCAAAATTCTTCTCCATGATTTCTCTCTTGAGCAATTCGACGAGTTGGTTAAAGATTACTTGTTTCCGTTTCCCGCAGTTTGGATTCTGAACCTAAATTTACAGAAAAGAAGACAAACCCGTCAGTGCAAGTATGAGTTTTCTGACACGCAAAGCAAGCCAGTGTTAACTCAGAATTGCCCCATCAATATTCATTTCAAATATAAATCAGTGACTAATGAACCGAACGACTCCCACTACCTTCGAAGGAGAGCAGAATTCAGAAGAGGGGACGGCCACATCATGAAGGCTAAGAAAATCGAGGGCATTGTCGTTGTTGATCACATCTGAGCGGAACCAATCTAAATCTTCGCTGCCATTTCCCGAGTCTTCCAAAAGCAGGAAGGCCAACTTGTCCGAGAGATCGAATCCCCAGATCAGACCGAGATCCCGAGCCAAAGGACAATCCGAGAAGCCTTCAATTGCCTGTCGGACATGATCAACGGAGGCCGCACAGTTCCCGTGGGCGTCCCAATCGCAGTCTCGGCAGAGCACCAAGCTCTCCGTAACGCACCGCACTGACGCCGCCTGCGAGCTGCAGTTGTCGCAGAGGTGGGAGCGCGAGTGCTTCCTGGAGAGTGGGTTCGCTGTGTGGACATGGCGGTCGCAGACCAAACACAACCTCGCGCAGTCCGCCCGGCAGAAAAGCACCGCGCCTTCCTCGTTACAATGGTCGCATACCACATTGGACTTCTCCATTCCTCAAACAACAACAGAAACAGGAAAAAAAGAACCGATCTAACATGCAACTCGACCGACAAACGCGAAACTCTCACCAGAAGAAGAGATCCCTCCTTTCATTTGCGACGTCAAACAACCACCACAACAACGAACGGGTGGTAACAGCAAAAACTACAGTCGGTCAAAGAGATAGCTCCAGTTCCACGCAGTCGCGTTCAAAGAAGAAGAAGAAAAAGAATTGCCAACCACAAAGACAGAGAGAGGATCGAAAGAGTAATTCCACAGAAACCAGAATCAGAGTGAGAAAGATCACTCCAATCATACAACAGCAGCAGGAGGGGGAGGACGAGAAGAAGAAGCAGGAAAATGGATCACTGTGCAAGTCCGACGAAGAGATACATTCGAAGCCAAAGTAGAAGAACCACTTTCATGAAAGAGGAAGAACGGCAACAGAGGATGAAGGGGAAGAAGAAGAAGAAGAAAAGGAGAAACGCCTCAAACCTTAGAATCCCAAGAGTGAGCAAAAATTGCAGCTGCTACTACTTCCTTCCCTGGAATGATCTTCTTCTTCTATTTCCTCCGGTGTTTCGATTCTTCCCCCCTCCCGTTCTTCCTTCTCACCAATCTCATCCCCTCGAGTTTTAAACCGACGGGGGTCGGGACATTTAGTTACGGGCCCACGTGGTTCTTCCGAAGAAATATCCTGCGCTTTTTGGCTGACGTGGCGATCCGCCCCCGCCGGGTATCTTCCCCCGCACGACTCGGCCGCCGGTAATATTCCCATGAGAATCGTGCGTGCTTCGCCGTCTCCCCGTTCTGCCCCCGCGCTTTTCCCGGAATGACGGAAAAGGAGAAACTCAAAAGACAGAAAAAGGACACGAAAAGGGAAAAGTAAAAATCATCGGAAAATCTACCTGAAAATGACGGGTCGACACGGATGATGACAGACACAGACTTGGGGGGTGCATCATTTCGAATATTAGCAAAAGTTAGTCACATAAATGAAATTTTAAGAAAGGTCATTTAATTCCAGTCCTTAGTTAAAATTTAATTCCCTGTGTGGGCGCTATGTCTCTGTGTTATAACCAGCGAGCGAGCAGCTTGACTCAAGTCGCTTGGTTCATACTCACTCGCTCGCTCGACTCAAGTCGCATATTGCTTGGTTCAAACTCACTCGCTCGCTCGACTCAAGTCGCATGTTGTTTGGTTCAAACTCAAATGAAGCTTGATTTGAGCTTCGTAAGATGAGTGTGACTCGTTTGAGGTCGCGTTACTTGAATCATATGTTTTTTTTTTTAAATGAAAATGAAAACCACAAAAAGAGATATTAAGATTCATCAAAAATTATCGACAAACCCTTAAAGGTTAACAAACTCGATTAGTTTATAACTCGAATTGTAGCTCATAGTTATTTTTTATTTTGAAACGATATTTTTAGTAAAACCCTTTAATTAATACGACTTTTAAATTATGTCTGGCCTGGATATACCTCATCAGCATACTCTTAATGTTCTATTTTTTCCATAAATTTAGCCACATTAATCGATGTTGAATGTATGAAAGCATAAAAATTAATTTTATATCTAAATTTAGACATGTCTGGCTATGTATACGCAGACATGTACAAAAATAGCATTCTCTAAGTTTTGTATGTACCATTTATTTAGTCTTTTCTTTTTCTTTTTGCTCGTTAAAACAATATTCTATAGATTTTTTATTTGTTAAAGATAAGCTAAATAAATCGCATTCATTAAATTATTCTGGTTATTTGATCACTTGATCAGATTATTCACAGCGGAAAACAAAGGGGAGAAAAATGTATGGCCTCGTATATTTGTTTTATTTGAGAAACTGTCAAAAGTAAAGACTGAAATCTGAAAATAACGTAAAATGTGCACAAGTTACTGATATTGCTCAAAGCCTACTTAACTTTTGTATCATTAATAAGCAACAATATTCGACCAATCAGACTCAGGCTACCGTTAATTTAGGTTTCTGAATAACGGGATAAAATAAATAACATGTTCATGAGCCTCTTTAACTACTGTAATTATGTCACACCATGTTTATAATTAAATTATTTTAATATTTAAATCAGATGCTTCTTATTTTACTAATGCCAAAAGGTTCTAAAAATATACGTGAGGGGAAGGAACTCTCCTACTTGGGTGAGAGGCCAAAGTCCGCACTCCAAAGTTGCGACAAGACTTAGTTGTGATCTCATAGTTACTCCATTCAATTCGAAAGTAGTATCGGTTTAGAAACGTAGTGTACAGGGAAATCAAACTGATGACGGAGCTCTCATCTGCCAACCTTGTCAACTACACTAACGATAACATTTTGGTACTGCTGTCAAATCGCCCCTATATATATTAAATTTTTTCTCTATTATGTTTCTGAAAAAGTAAAATAGTACTTTTAACTTATTTAAGAGTTCACTTTACTAGAATAAGCTCCTGAAATAATTTTTAGCTAACAAATATTGAGAATGTTTAGGTATTTTCTTTAAATATGAAAAACCAAACGTGCTTTTTTTATTGTCATCAATTTTTATAGCTGTTTCTTGTAAATTCCTCTATTTACTTGTTTAAGAGCGGAGGAGCAGATCTGCGGTGTGTGTGCAATAAAATTATATGATCAATAAACCAAAAAACAACGTCCCTTTCTGGAATATATGCTTAGATAAGATTATGCTGTCCTCATATATTAGGAATATATATATATATATATATATATATATATATATATATATATTATTTTTAGCCATGTGACAATATCTGCCTCGAACATATTTGAGTTGTGCTATGTTTTATAATAATTGGGTTGAAGGTAAAAACTAAACTATATAATCTAAATTCATGCCAAAAAATATTTTAAACAAAAAATCTACATGCTAATGGCAGCATATTTACTATTACTAGAAAACATGCTCAGGCCAGATTGAGTTAATGTATATTTTATTGCCAAATCATTCTTAAAAACATAGAATAGAAAAATTTAACACGCGCATTCTCCGTATTAATAAATTACTTTCAAAATTGAATATTTATTTAATTTTGTGTGCTTTGATATGACGGGACACAAGCCGATGGATATAGAATCTCATAATATATATATTATTTGTCGTGCTCTGACCATAGAGGGCGGTAGGCTCCAACGTGGGGGTGCCTTTGGATGCTGTTCATAATTGCGAGCCGTCCATTTAAACCCTTTTTGAGTGTCGTCACTGTGACCCATACCATATGGTTTTTAACTATATAAATGATGTTTGCTGATCAAGCAAGCCATTTATGACGCGGTACTGCCACTTAGCTTCTTCACCATTTGCATCTTTTGTTAGCATTATTGTTATGTATAAATGGTGACTTTAACTATTTCTAATATTAGTTTATGTATTTTTTTTCCCTTCATGACCGAGCCGATAGTGACTTAATTGGGTCAGGTAGCTTAGGCCCCAGGCAAGCTATAAAACTCAATTGTTTATTGTTAGCTAACATTTTTTGCATTTAATGGGCGGGAACTAGGTCAATGCATTTATAAATATAAGAAGTTCCTTGCTCACTAAGCAACAACCATGACTTTTTTTTTTTGCCTGAAATGCTGAGCACTTAGTCCAAATGATCTCTAGTGTCATCAATTCGCGCTTATAATATTTTAGGTCATCTTCTTTATTTGTTGCCTCATAAAGAAACTGACCTTTTCAAGCTTGTATAATAATTTAAATGCTTACTGTTTAACTTGAAAGTTCTTTACTTAACTACCTTTTCAAAGGTTGATATGGGCTCCATATTTCGCCGATATTTTTAAATATCGGTTTTGTGAAAAATTTGGCCCCTGAATCACTGTTTTCCATTTTAAATAACGCGCACTTTTCTTGATTATGTATTCAAAATTAATGCTTAAATAAATTAATTTAGTCACCATAAATTCTGTTTGCTTTTAAGTTCGTTCCCTCACATCTGGACCCCTGTGGTATAAAGTAATAATAAAAATTAAAAGAAATTATGATAGGCGATATTCTTAATGCATGATTTCATGAACTGAGCCCATCCTTCCCATTCAACTTGCAATGAATATATATTTTTTAAAATTAAAGCGCCATCGAAACGTTTGTTTGTTTATTGTGTCGACTTTCCCGAGTGCCAGGAGAGGACGGGCTGGCAAGAGTTGGGGCCTACAATTAAATTTTTAAAGTTTTTTTTTTATTTTTTATTCCCATGTGTTTCATTCTTATCGTGAAATTGAGATGAGATCACTTATTGAATGAGTCGTTCAAACAACATAAATTACATTGTCACGGTCTTGTAATTTTTTTCTAAAATTTGAATAATTGTAATTAAATGTGAATAATAATTGATATAAATGCTCTCCAGTGAAGCACATGTTGTATGATCACTACAATTAACTTCACTTAGAGAAAAAAATGTCAGTAAAAGGGAGGAAAGGTCGGTAAAAATTTTATTAATGTGACTTGTGCTATTGGCACAAACAAAAGTTAATGTGAAATATATGCATTGGTGAAAGACACTTTCTCTTGAGTGAATAGGAGTCAAGCTGCTCGGGCCGGCTCGATCTGGCTCAGGCTGGTCCGGCACCAGAAACCCAGGCCCAGGCACAGTTCGACACCTAAAACCTGACCTCGACTCGAGCCTGACCTGATTAAATAAAAATATATATTTTAATATATAATAATATACAAATGTAATTAATCAAAATAAAATATTATAATTACATATAAAAACCAATAAAATATGTATTAAAAATAGGGTGGGTCCGGTGTCTTTTTTTGAGGCCGAGCTTGGGCCCGAGTTGGGCGACCTGATGGTCAACCTTAAATAGGAGGAGTGTTTCAATTAGCTGTTGATTATTTCTATGACTGTTTCTTCCTTCCACCATAGTGCTCGCATTGTATGAAAATCATGATTCGGGATGAACACCCCACTGCTAAAACCGGACTCAAATTCAAATCCAGAAAAGTATAACATGAAATCTGGACATTCGCTTGATATATTTCACTTTTTTTTTTACTGTTTACTTGGAGAAAACTGCTTTCAATGTAAATTTTCAAAGTTATACCCTTATGCCTCCAAGATTCTAGCTTGCTTCAAGGCCTGGATGGACCTACCGCACGTCCTTCAACTCAGGTGTTACACTTGCTAATGTTTGCAGCATAAAGCAGTAACATACCGAAACACGACAACAATCACAAAATACTAAAATTTGAACTGGTTTTGTGGAAACTGACGAATCAAAGCAGGACAAAGGTATAAATGTGCAAGTTATAGTATCAGAAATACCTGCATCCAATTCAAGAGGGTGGGCCCCCCTACCAATCTTCATCCAATTCAAATCTGTTGCTTGTTTAACTATTTTATTTACCTGCCAGTAATGCTTATCCGCTACTGACAATCAGATAAAAATGTCAGTAAACAGTCAATTTTACTGACACTTGTTCTTTCTTTCAAGCGTTAGTCAGTACCTGTTCTTTTGTAGTGGAATCTAAATTCAGATGATAATCAAGTTCATGTATTGGAATGGAATACTTCGAGGGGTTGTAACACACTGGGCAGCAAGGTGATCCACTTCAAAGAGGTATGAGATTCAAATCTTGTGATCGATGTCACCACCTAGTGCACTCATTCTCTGGACCGTAATAGGTCCCGACGCAAGCTCTGTGAACCCTGAGGGCGTTGGGCACAGAGGAGGAAAGACAGTTGCCTCTTTTCAAAGCGGTGTCGAAGAACTTTATTCGATCTGCTTGGACCTCTAACACCATGAGGCCGTAATATGCATGTTATAAAGTACTTAAGGTAGCATGTAAAGAACTTGAGGCCTTTTTAATTGCTCAAATAACAAGCTTGAAAACCTGAGATGTTTGCACCATGCAATAACTGTTCAAAGCCAATTTAAAAAGGTCACGGATGTATTCTCCCGGTTTAATGCATGCATAACGTGTAGGGTTTTCTTAGATTTTTCAGTCGAAGATACAAAAATTTTCCCATTGGAAAAGATTTCCAACAAACAAGTACACCCTGGGTTGTTTTCGCAATCTATGGCGAGGGCAGCTAACGAGCATCCTTCACTTTCGTGTCCAATGGTGGATCCAGGGGCGGAGGGAAGGGGGGGCCGCTTAAGCCATGGCCCCACCCCAGCCAATGATTTTTTTTTTTTACATTCAAAAAAATAATATTTTTTAATTGCATAATATATTTTTTGATTAAATACACATTGTCTAATACATTGCATCGAGTGAGCGTGATTAAATACATATTGTCTAATAGGATGCATGCTGTAAGAGCTAAGAGAAATTCTTCATCCAAATGTTTGAAAATTCAATTCAAAGACTATATATATAAAACTTAGGTCAGTCTTCACATACTTTTTAGTTTTAATCAATCAAAAGGAAACATTAACATAGTTTGACAAAATTGAAAGAAGAATTCCTTCACTTAAGAAACCGCAGCATGGGCTATCTGAAAACAGAACATGAAAACCCTCGCCAGCTATCTTTACCAACTTGCTTGGTCTCAATGGTCGAAGAAAACTTAACTCGTAACACTAAAGAGATCCATTGCACATGGAAAGGTGTTGTCCCTCTCCTGAAGTGCCTTTTTTTCCGCCTTCCCATATCTCGATCACGCTTTCTTGTCTTCGATGGGGACGGAAGCCATCGTCGTCCTTAATGGCTTCCCGATGACAAAAGGTGAAAACGGCAACTGTAAAGCCCATCCTCTTCACTGAGGTTGTCCCATCAAGCAAAGGGAAAGAAACACGTTTCCTTGTGGGAGCCAACTTTTAGCCATCAATTTCACAAAAAGATTCGAATTATTTGCTTTCTTAGGTTTCAATCCCTTAACTTGAGATGCTTAATTAAAATAAATCAATGCAATGATCCTTTCGGGTTTTCGGTGACCAGGGTTTTCTACTGTCCATGAAAATGCCATAGCTCCTACCCAACCCTTTATTCTTCTTCAATACATGTCATATTTTCGGTGCCTTGGGTTGCTGCCGTCGCCGTGCTTCAACTCGAGCATACGTGTTTCCTCCTTCCTTTACAGTACAAAGGGTTAATACATTAAGATTCAAAACAAAAATGGACTGCCTACTAACTCCTACCCCCCTTGTTAGTCAGCCCCCTCAAGGATAAACAATGTCATAGTCCTTGTGGATGTTAATGCAACTAAGTCTCGGCATCGGGCCGAGCCGGGCCGCCGGCTGGTACCCGATAATCAACCCGATAATTTTTTAAATATTTATTTAATTAAGTTATATATATAATTATAATATTTTACTACGATTAATTAAATATATATATTATTTTATATTAAAAATATAATTTTTAATTTAATCAGACCGAACCTAGGCCAGGCTCGGGTTTTAATTGTCGGGCCAGACCCAAGCCCCCCAGGGTTCGAGTGTCGGGCTGACCCGATGCCCTGGCTTAAATGCAACGGTTATGAAGATTTATATAAATATATATTGCCTATTTAATGTTGCTTACAAACTTTTGTTCATGGTCCTTTTGTTCGTTTTATATGAACGCAATCAAACATCTAGGCACCTTCACTAGCCTCCAGAATAGGCCCAGGCTTGAGCAAGAACTGCACTACTTAAGGGGGCGTTTGATATAATGGAATTATGGAATTAGATATATATTTCTGGAAATATATTTCCTGGAAAAAGGGAATGAAAAAAATATTTTCGATTCCATTTTTGATGAGTGTTCGATAACTGAGAAATATATTTTCAGAAACATATTTCTGTGTTTGATGATACGGAAATATATTTCCGAAAATATAATTTTGTGTTTGATAATAGGGAAACATATTTTCATATTTACATGATCTTTATATAGTTTCTTCAACACATGATAGAATACAGAAATCAAGCACTACTTGAGTTTCCAGAACTGCACATCTAACAACATAGCAAACAAAATGCATGGTTCATCTAAATGAAGCAATCTTACTCGGAGGGTTTATCGCCCGATGTAAGCTAGGTTCAACAATTCGATACAGAGTCTAAACGAAACAAAGATCAACAAGTAAGTTGGATGCTTCTTCTTTTTCTTTTGCACATAGCAAACAAAATGAAATGCCTGGTTAATCTTCCTCAAAGGGAAATCGAAAGGGCAGCTCCAAAGAGTTCATGGTTACGACAAGAAATACAAGCATATATGCATTCTTTTAAAATCTTCCCTTACGAGTACATAACCATACATCTTTATAGACAGTAACCCACTTCATGCAAAAAGTTTCATATTGCTAGGAAATCAGCTTGCTTCTTATCACAAGTTTACATTTTACACCGTCCATGATTCAAAGAGAGGTGGCGCTGCGTCATTGTAGATGTAGCTGGAGGAAGCATCATTGGATTCTTCAGACTGGATTTGTTCTTGCGAAAAGGCCTATATCATTTGGAAACAGACAGGGCAAAGAGAAACAGCTGATTTCAGTCCCCATGAACTTGAGCTTGCTCCCGCCTGTATGCTTTCAAGAGGTCTCGCCCAAGAAAAAAGTTGAGCAGATTCATTCCAGCCATGCCAGTCAGAGCAAGTGGGAGGGCCACACCTCTCTCAAACTTGTGAGCATCTCTAATGAGCTTATAGGTGATGAGGACATGGCATCCTAGCCTGGCTGTAAAGAATGCGAGCCAGTTGAACACCCACTCCAATTGCACAACTCTCATTTTCTCATCACGAACTCCTGACATTCTGCGTATTTTCCTTAGATGCAAGAAGATTGAATGCAGCTGCACATAAACACAATTTATGTTTGTGGGTAGTGATGCCAAAACGAGACAGCGAACAGGGGGAAAAGAATGAAACATGTCGATTTGGGGAAAACACAACAAACTGTCAAGGGAAAAAAAATGAAGCCAAAACCTGTCCGATCGAGAAATCGGTAGCAGAAAAGTTACCTTCCTGCGAGACGAGAGCAATCCAATGTTGAAGGCCGAAGAGACTGAGAGAGCGTGAGAGACGACCGGGGGATTGACGCAACGGCAGCACAGGTTGAGAACGAGAGGCAGCGGCAGGAGGAAGACGCCACAGGCTGCGGCAGGAGGAAGATGAGAGAGGCAGGAGGCTGCGTTCGTTGTTGCAACGCGAGCTGCGGCTGGGTGAGGAAGTCACAGCATGGAAGAGGCGGCAGGGAAGAGGCAACACGAGAGGGCAACGAGAGTTAGGGCAACGGTTCGAAAATTAATTTCGGAAACATTATTCCGGAATTCCATTGAACGGTCAAAAAAAAAAAATTCTGCGTTTGATACGCGAGAATTTTTTTTCAAATTTGAAAAATTTTTCTTGGGCTACAGGAGAATTCCTGTGTATCAAACGCCCCCTAAAGGAACTTGGGCAATGTAATTTCTTCCTTCATGGCGCGCTTCACAACCTTCTCCATTCACTTTAGCTCACTTGAATCATAACATGGCCATTCAACTCCTGCAGATGTTCCCAGCATTTGCATAGGCTCAACTTTCTACACCAAATTTCCTTGCATAATTTCACGTGCATTCTGTATGAATCCCTAACCTTAAGCATATTTAGGATTCATGTATTAGCCCGGTATAGGTTCGATCTATCATGATGGATGGGTAAGAGAAAAAAAGTGTCATTCTCTCTCTAACTATTTATAATCTAATGGATGCCGGATGTTATCAATGACTAAAAATTTAAAGGACACTGTATTAGGCCGGATAGGTCCGATTTATCGTGATGGATGGTGAAGAGAAAAAAGTGTCATTCTCTCTCTAACTCTTGATAA
This sequence comes from Nymphaea thermarum, assembly GCA_011799765.1. Classification (NCBI taxonomy): domain Eukaryota; kingdom Viridiplantae; phylum Streptophyta; class Magnoliopsida; order Nymphaeales; family Nymphaeaceae; genus Nymphaea; species Nymphaea thermarum. Next base: position 303,829 of record JAANDH010000209.1, on the reverse strand, counting down.
TCTAATAAATGCAGAATGTTATCAGATGACTAAAAATTTAAAATCTATCATTGAAAGCATCACAAATGGTTGTTAAAAACACCACAAACTATCACTAATCCTCCTTTATCAATTGTTTCTTACTAGTTGATTTTTAATTGTTAGTCATCTCATGGCATCTTGCATATGACATATTCAAATCTCTCTATATGTATCCTACCATAATCTCACATAAGGCTCTTATTTAAATCTCTACATAAATACTGCCACAATCTTAATTCTCACATAATGGTCTTTTACCATTTTCTAAAATATGTCTTGCATTTGTCCACAACAATGAACAAGGGTCTCATGGTAAACTTGTCTAAGTCATTAATAAGACATGATCACTTGTCTAAGTCTCTTGAAATTATTTATGGGCCACAAAAGTACACCCACATGAATGATCATCCAATTAAATGAGGTTCTTTATACCAAAAAATGAGAAGCTTAAACACCTTTTCTAAGTTTCTTGAAATTATTTATGGGCCTCCAAGTCCAAGGTGAAAAAACTTAAAAGTTCCTCAAAACAAAAAAAGCCCCCATCTAGAAATTTAGAAACATGAATCTCCTTTCTAGGATTAAGCGATGAAGGATGAGCCTACAAGAAAAAACTTGAAAAAGGAAAAAAGTGTAGCCTGCACCCTTTCTTTTTCATCTTTTGGTTGGGACTTGGGAGAGGTCAGCTTACTTGAAAAGGGCTTGTAGTGGGACAGAATCTTCAAAGTATCCAACCCAAGGTACACAGGATCACAATGATTCCTGCTCATATTAATTCATCTTTGGCAGCCTTTGGTGATCTTAGATTTTCACCAACACAGACTTCCACAGCCAGCATAGTAAGTTTTGCGCCAAATTATTGAAGGAAAACAATCCAACATCTCCTCAGTCAATTGCAGGAGTTGGAAGTAGCTACGTCCATAAGAGTTTTTATCTTTAATTATTTTTTATATATTTGTTTAAAAAATAGTTTTTAAATATTCTTGACTGGTTCAGATTGAATCATCGGAATCAATGGACCGGTCGATTCCCGGAACCGGCATGTGTTATCATTTGGGGTTGGCAACCAAGGCTACTCTAAGTTTAAGTTTCAAACTTTAAGGGGTACTCATATAAAAACTGAACATTAATAAAGTTTCAAACTTGTCTAGTGTTTCATGAATCCGTCCCAATCTTGAAGGTAGAGTTTGAGTTACAAATTTGCAAAAAAACATTCTTTCAACTTTGAGTTCTAAGAGCACACGAGGATTATTTCATTCAAGGGAACAACAAATTGGATGTAGTAATCGATATTGCTGGTTAATTGGAAGATCAAGATTCAAATCTAGTAGATACATTGGGAAATAGATATCTATATATCTAGATATCTTCCAGGATTGAAAAAGGTCGGCGGAATTTGAATCTGACAAGTAACTGGATCTGACTAATAAGAGTTAGATTTGAATCCGATACTAACAGGAAAATGTTGTCTAGTCAGTGGTTTAACTAAATTAGAACCTGTTTCAATCATGTTAACATCTGATTGGACCTGTTGAGGTTCGGGCCTCGCCGGAGTCTGATAAAAATTGGATTTGGTTCTGTACAGATCCAGACACGGACGTTGACGAGAACCGTTTTTCTTGTATCACGGCGCCGCCCGTCCACGCTGCGGATGCAGCCGCGTGTATATAGAGTTCCGGGAGGGAGATCGGATCGATAGGTGAGAAAATGGAGAGGGGGGACCGCGTTGCTTCCTTGTGCATTGTCACCTTACTTGTCTCCCTCTTCGTCGGACTTGTATCAGGATCTTCTTCTGACTCTCCGTTCCTGATCGTGCACAAGAAAGTCGACCTCTCCAGGCTTAAATCCGGCGTCGAGCGGCTCTCTGTCTCTATCGATCTGTACAACCAGGGATCCGCGTAAGTTTCTGGAGTACTTATTTTGGGTCCCAGCTTGGTTTTAACATTTGTGGTTACAAAATGGTGAATTGGGGTTTCCCGGAAGGTTTGAAGTTTGCTTGATCGCTGTTTTGCTTATTTGATTGAGTGCCTGATGCTTAATTTAGTTTATTGCATTCGTTCATGGATATTGTGCGTTTACTGGACTTTTCTGCACTTAATTCGGAGGGATCTATCCGGAGAATTTATGTCTCATTATCCTTATTTTTCTTCTTCTTTTTTCCCGAAATTATGTGATATTAGTAATCAAATGATGTTTAGGGGTGTCCTTTCTCCCGTAGAGATGATTCAGTGATTTGGTGAAATTTTTATACTTCTGTTGTGTCATGCATGGGACGTCGTAATTGGTAGAAAAAGGCAGTTTGACTTGACTTTCGTGGAAAAAGTTCTTCCCTGAGATTATATTCTGCTAATTTTATGACGGTTTCGTATCTTAGGTGGCCCTTGTGTGTTTGAATGTCTTATTTTTTTCTCCACCCCAGCTTCTGTCCCGATATCTCTGGTATCTACATTATCAAACTATATGAAGCATTTATAGATGCATAATGTCGGGTATCTGCATTATCAAATTATATGGCTGCATAATGTGTTTATGATTTTACAATATTGGTATTTTAAGGCAAATTTATGTGTATTTATACGTTAAGTTCTTTTCCATGTTGTTGATATAATATGTTATGAGTCTTAAGTGGAGCCAGATTTTCTAAGTTAGATTTTGCTTACTAATACCATATCTATGAGAGATAACTGCCAGTCTCTCTCTTTCTCTCTCTCTCTCATGAGCCTTTCCCTTAGACTTTGTCTACTAATAGTCTAATACCATATATATGAGGCCTACCTGACTTGCATATCTGGCTCCAAGTATGTACATGAACATGTATAGCAGAAACATAGAGAAACTTATCTGTTCAACCTTTCTTGTCAAGTCACACGGATGCAGGTATGGGTTCGGGGATGGGTTTGGAGATACCGGTACAGGCATGGTAACTTTCTAAAATGTGGGTACAGGGGTACAATAATACAGTACATCTATGTTCGTATGAAAAATACCACAAAAAGTTCATTAAAAAAAATGAGCAATATAAACAAAAATAGTACATATATGTTAATGACCCCTAACTCGTAAAAACAAAATGAAAACTGAATTGGTAAAAAAAAAAACTAGTTCAAGTAAAAATAAGTTGTTTGGCTTAGTTTCGATCGAAAAAGCACCCAAGTGTGTCCAAGCACTTGATTTGCTTCATGGATATTGTGATACGGGTATGAGGACCCTACTGAAGAATCCATGTGGCTTAGCTTTTCCCAAAATTCATTTGGTAGTACCATATCTATGAGGGATAAGTGCCCACCTTTCTCTCCCTTTCTTTGGCACTTATGTCTTATAGATACACATATGCTATTAGTAGGCAAAGTCTGATAAAGGCTGGACAGAGAGAAAGAGAGAGAGAGTTGAATTAAGGTAAAAATATCAGAAATTTTGAAAGCTAATATTTTAAAGTAAGAAAGTTAAGCACTTTTATGCGAAAGAAAATAAAATAACTTAAGAAAGAAAGATGAGCAATTTCAAATGAAATAAAATAAGAACTTAGAATAGGAAATTAACAACTTGCCTTTTCTCTTTCTGCCTTCTTTCGTTGTGAGATGCACAAAGTATCCAAGTAGGTTCGCGGTGAAGAAGCAGAACAGATTGCTTTTCCATGCATAAGGACAATGGTGGCTCAAATTAGGATTATCCACTTTATACTCTTTCTATTATTTTTTAATTTATTCTTTTTTTTTTTTAAATTTTTTCTTCTTCTTGTAGGATGAAAACTTCCACATTTTATCCCACGATAACCTGCTGAAACTGAAAGGTCTGACCATCTGAGGTTAGGGTGGGTATTTAGGATGGAAACTGCTAGAGAATAAGATCCCATACTATTCTTGCACAAAGAATCACACTAGCAAATGGGGACCATGCACCATACGTTGATCAGCTCAGTGAAAGGATCCCAGTTAAGTGTCCTGGGATTCCCATTTACAGTTTAATTGGAAAGTTTGGCCAAAAATTACCAGTGGCTTCCCTGAATGGATGGCATCTGTTGCATCTAATCAGATTATGTCTCACAAGAAGGAAAGAGACAGCCTTCAAGCACTCCCACTATCCATCTAACCTAGATCATATCTGTGATTTCAACTGCGATCAACTTTTCTTACATGGCATACCACTAATGCATTTATCAGACATGACTGATTCAGGATAGAGGAGATCAGTCTTTTCATCATAAACATCAGTTATATGCCTGACAAATGCATCAGTGATATACCATGAACAAAAAGTCGATCAGTTGCGGTACTCATACCTTCTTGCTTCCAGGTCACTGAAACAACTTTCCTCTTACCTCGTCTTCTAAGGGATGGAATTTAAAGGGTAAATTTGATCCTCTTTCTCTTCTCGTGGAATCATAGAGCAGACCTGTTCTTACCCAACTAACCAGAAGCCTTTTCTCATTGTAGGACCAAGAAATTCCAAGAAAAAGTAGGACACATGTATCTAAAATAAGGCAGCTGATACAGTTAGCAGTGAACTTTTTCCTTGAAAGGTAGCCTGGTTTCTCATCTAACATATCTGCCATATGATAACTCGGAAAGACATGAGCCAACATTTAGCAAACCATTTATCTTTGAATTTCTTCTCTCCTTGTTACTGGAATTGTTGCACAATAAAGGAGTGAGTTTTTCTTTTATGCTGGAAAGGCTGACCTATCCTATCCAACTCCAATTGATGGAGAAACATGTTCAGTTAAAAGGAGATACGTCATGCTCTCCACATTGGCCCTGTAGAGGCTGCAGGGCTAAGCTATATGCCCCAGCAGTTGGATCCCCGCCTAAGTAGAAGCTTCTCTTCACGTTTAAGACCACTTAAAGGACCTCCATGAGCAACTTCTCCTCATCTATTTTTTTCCTTAGTGACAAAAGCATAATAGTTTCAACTACTTGTTTTCCATTAACTTGAAATTCCTGTTTGGAGAGCAGGGGATAGGTTCAACGCCTTGATAAATCACATGGGTGTGTATACAGGGGTGGGTGTGGTACAGTTATATGGGTTTGGATATCACAATTTTAGAAGATGAGAGTATGGGGTACAGCAAAGCATACATTAACACTTACACACAATATATATATGATCCAGAAAATTTGAAGCAAAATAATTCATAAGCTCATATTATAAATGCATCAAAGGACATAGCTCCTAAGTGGTTCACATGGCATGCTCAAAATAGATGTGCAAATGAGCTAGCCAAGGAATTGCTCAAATGTTTGAAGGATAAAATAAAAGGTTGTTGCCTGAAATGTTGATATGTGCTAAAGTAGCACAAAATCAACATTCATGTCAATAACTAAAAGTAACATGAAAATAATAGTGGTCAAGCAAAAACTTCAGAAAAGCATAAAAAGCTCTTCTTTTCTGGTGGAAGGTTCTTCAGTTTGCATTTCACCCAGCTGTTACTTTTTTTTTGGCAATTAAGATGACTCATTTTATGCACTCTCAAATACTGTGATCCTACTGGGCTATGCTATTAGTCTTTCTTCACTTGATATTAACTTTTAGATGTGCAACCATACCTGGCACTTCTACTTTGACCTATAGGCACATGTTTAGGTCCTCCTGATTCAGATTACCTGATACCTGACTTCATAATTATTTTCGTGTTTGTTTGTACTCTGCTTGACTTACTATTTTGACAATTGCAGGACTGCATATGATGTAAGTCTGGATGATGACAGTTGGACAAAAGACTTATTTGATGTTGTCGTGGGTAGATCTTCCAAATCCTGGGAACAGCTCGATGCGTAAGTTCTTTTGTGATAAACATTATTCTGAGATTGTGTTTGTCTCTATCTGAAACCTTTATGTCATTGACAGTGGTGCTTCTGTCTCTCACTGCTTCATGCTAGAATCAAAAGGCAAAGGTATTTTCTATGGTGCTCCAGCAGTGGTTAAATTCCGGGCGCCTTCAAAGGCAGTTCTACAGGTATCCTTTGGTTCCCCTTGGGAGCACCTTTTGTGAGTTTTTTCCAATTATCTGACTCAAACTGAATTCGGTTCCTAGGAGGCCTATTCAACTGCCATTGAGCCTTTGGATATCCTTGCAGAGCAACTTCCAGAGCAGAAGTTTAAGTGGGTATGATTCTTTTTAACTGAGCTAGAATACTAACTGCTTGGTTTGAATTTTACCCTTGTTTTTATGTCTCTGTTTTGTGGCATATATGACACTAATTTTGTTCTTAACTGACATGTTTCCTTCGGTCAATCTTTATCCGCTGGAACAACTGAAATTCCTCAGGCCAAGGTGAGAATGGTAATGCTACATTCCTTTGAGAAGGTCAATTTTCAGTATATCCGTCTCATGCTTGGCAATTTCTTTTATGCAGGTATTGTTAGCTGAGTACGGGTCGCTTGTGTCAGTACTCTTGATTGTTGGGTTGTTTGCTTATGTGATGATGAGCCCATCGAGATCCGGTGCAGTGCAATCAAGTAAGAAAAGGCGTTGAAAGCAGTTGTTGAGGTTATCTCGATAGCTTCCCTGGTCATTTCTGTAAGTGCTAATGTGAAATTATCATATTATGATAGACCATGGTTAGTCTATGACCTCTGAATCTTCTGTGCTTTGTTAATTTTGATCACCACAAGGGAGATGGTAGGAACAAGAAGATACTAGCTGACCAAAAGGTTGCTTAGGAGCAAAAAATTGTTTTTTTCCATCTTTTTCTTGAAGTCACGAGGATTCTTTAGATTTGTTCCATATATACGGCCCAGAACTGCGGGAACTGCTTATGAACTTGAAATATGTGTCAAATTTGATTCTACCAATAAAAGAATGTTAAGCTGGCGGGCCCAGGTTGGATCTGCAGTTCTTAATTGCCAAAACTACTCGTTGAAGGAGGCAACTTACTTGAATTTAAGTCGCTTAGTGCGTCTTTGAGAGAAAACCATTTTGAATGTGGATTTAATGTGCCACGACTTTGTTATTGTGGCCAGAGATCTACACCAAATCGACAACCCATGGTAAAAAAAAAAAAAAAAAAAAAAACCTAGAATCTTACTAAAGTCCGATACTTGCGGTCCCCATTTTGCTGTTTTACACTGCCAAAAGATCTGATCCAACGTTAAGAAAAGGGTCTGTTTTGAATTAAATTTATGGGTATCTGCATTTGAGCATCCTGAGACCATAGTAGAACAGAGGTGATCACGCAACCCCTTGAAGGCCGTCAGAAATGCTTTCTTTTAGTAAAAAACTCAATTTAATTAATGGAGAGCCTTGTCCACTTGGCTAGCAAGTTGAACTTGTGGCTTCAAGGTGAATGGGAAGGGTTTGAAATCAGCGATGTCTCATATTTACATTTTACACTAAAGGAGGACACTTTTTTCTTTTTTCCTTAAAAAAGATGACCAAGGAGAAGAAAACCTCTCATCTGCTGGTAGCTCTTTCGTTTCGTGAAATCTTTGTACTAATTTTTGCATTGTTGCCTCTTCTTGATAGCCTTTCAATATTCCATGAAAAACAAGAAAAAAAAAAGGTGGATAGATTTTTCAGTATTACAAGAGAAAACTTTATTAACTTTAGCCAGCCATTCCTACAGGATTGGTGTGGGAGACACTGTTTATCTTTGCTTGAAAAGGAAAACAAGAGGTGATTTGTTAGTACAGGGAACAAGCAAATACCACATCAGTCTACGTATTTATCCAAATGAGGCAAAGTTCAGTTTCATAGTTAAACCGTAAGATCATTGTGGCTGCAGGAACAATTAAAAATGTGACGTCTTCAATACGATAATTAAGAATGAAGGTAATGTTTTTTGAGTGACAAAGTTTGGAGTGGCTATGTACGTGGCAATCAATTTTGATTGTGCTCTCCTTGTGCTAAGTTGCCAAACTGATTGCATTGAGGAGCATAGCGTATGTAGCAGGTGGGCATATGAGTGCTCAGTTGTTGGTTCGATTCCCGTGGGTGTTATTTCTTGTGAGTGCTACTCATCTACACTGCAAGCAATGATAGTGTGACGCTCTAGTTGACGGGTATACCACGAGGCCACTTTGGTCTCTAAGTAGTCCTAAATCCCGAATGCATGAAAGGAAGAAAGACTTCAACCCTTTTTCAGGAGGCTTCTTCTCACTTAAAGGTAGCAAACTGATTCAGTAGAGCACCCACTCATCTTGGTCCAAATGACTGAATCCTTGTTACATATTTTTCATAAAACAATAGAGGCAATGAAGATATTATCGTGATCGCCTGCATTTTCACGAAAGGCAAGAAAACAATCTTCTAACGGAAAACGTTATCGAATCTCTTACAGTTATTGTTTCCATGCATCTATGACTGTATTTTGTGTTTGTAAATAGTTCAATCCCATGATATGTGGATCTTGAACCAGTCGGTCTGTACAGCTCTACCAGAATGACAGTACAAGGAAAACATCAGCTCCTTTCTTCTTTCATGGTTCCAAATTCTTTATAGCATCAGATCAGCAAACACTCTTGGAGACATCCATCCATGGCTGCCAACAATGAACAGTCTGTTGGACGTACCGTCAGTCCCTCTTATGGTCGACTGAGTGATGCATGCGTCTGATGCAATTGCAATTCATTCAGAAGTCTTTTGAACTTTGGAGCTCAGAGTACATGGCGCCATCAGCGGATTGAGGAGATCTAAGGCTCCATTTTTCAAAATATTATTCTTGGTTAAACCTTGTTGTTGGTAGGCAACCCTGTTTGTCACCATTGGCAGAAATAATTCCACCCCTAGAAGGGAGGAAAAGGCCTTTGAAGATAAAACCAAGAACACAAATCCGATCGGCCACCGTGAAAGTTTAGGCTTCAGAATCGTTGCATCGAGGCATATGGTACATCATAAAGAGGCGGATTAATAAGGTTAGCTCATCAGAACTTGAAGTTCAAGGAACCAAGAATTAGAAAGGAACTTAAGAAAGGGAGAGCGAAGACCACAAAAGAAAGAACTTCATGCATGAGGAAGAGTACAAACAAAACCAATTCCAAGGCAGCCAGTAGTTGCAACAGAGCCAATTTCAAGCAAAGCCAGTAGTTGAAAGCATTCTCGAAGAGGTACACCAGAAGCAAAATCAAGTCCATTAACGGGAACCACAAAGCTGGAACTCATGCTCTGAGATCGGAATACCTCGAGTAAAAGTTATGGCCTGCCTCGGAAAAAGATCAAGTGCTCTATATATGGAGAACTTCTACCTAGTCAACCTTAACGAGGATCATGATGAGAAACCTCTTAAGTTCATCGATTTGATCACCTATAGTGGCGGAGCCAGAAATTCCCAGCTAAGAGGTGCTAATACTTCAATTAAAATTTTAAGGGACAACCTAGGGATGTCAATGGATCAAAATCGAATTAGATATATTCTTAACCGTATATGTTTTTTTGGATATTTACGTGTTGAGATTCAAATTTGAATTTGAATGCGAACGAAGAAAAGTCATACCTGATTCTGAAATCAAATTTTACAATTCAAATCTAATTTTGAATGAATATGGCTCATTTTCAAAATGTATGGGTGTTGGTAGGATATTTGATTAAAGCTAAATCCAACCCACATCTGAATCCATATGGCATATTTATGCATATTCAAATCCGAATGTGATCGAATGTCAGTATTTAAATCTGAATCTGATCCGATTTTTTTACCAGATATTAAATTTTTTTTACATATTCGTTTTGTTTTTTGGAATGGTTTGGTCATCCAAATTTGATATGTTAACACCTTTAGGGCAATCGATGTATAAATAAATAAAATGTTCATGTGGTACTAATGCATAAATAAACAAACTATTTGGCCTGGTGTGAGCAGCAGCCCACATAAGCCTAAATATGCCTCCACTGCGACTAAAGATTCCATCCAAATTAGTGAACGTGTTCCTGCCTCATACCCACTGAATTAGGTTTCCCTATGTTGATCAACTGGTTCTCTAGTCTAGACGGCAAGAAGGATGAGGCTTGAACTGGTTTGGAGGACCAAGCCCTACTCAGATTCGGTAGTTTAATAACAGTGGGATTGTTAAGTTATTAAGCAATCTTGCTATCACATTCATGAGGATGCACCCATCATTATCCGTCTTCATGATCTCAAACAAAGAGGAAAGCACACACCGAGAGGTCAATGTGCAATAAAATGAAAAAGCCGATCACTCATACTCATGCGCTATGAAATTTTTAAAAATTTACATGTAAATTTACTTGTTTCGTGATCGTCATGATCAATTTTAGCAAGTTTTTAAAGAGCTTGTAAATATGACTAGAAGTGAGTACTTTTGTCGTGCCGGTAAAGCCGAGTGCTGCGGATTGTACGTCAGTGAAGAGGCCCATCAACTTCCCTGAATTGATCAAGAAGGCCTGGCTTCTTTAAATCCAAATGATCAATATAGGTGCCCATGATGGATTAATCCTTGATAAGCAACAAAGGCAATACACTAGAATGTTGAAATCCTCCAAAAATGGTACACAGTGGAGATAACTGGAAAAGAGCAGAATAGTAGATGAAGAAAGAAGCAACATAATGATAAAACTACAAACAAAAGGCACCGGAACGAAAGGGGTCGTTTGGTTACAGTAACAATATGTTATTGTTGTATGTATTTACTTCAAAAATTGGAGTAAATTTATGAAACATTTTAAAAAGTGTTGCATGAATCTAAGTTTGAGGCCAACATACAAAACAGTAACATACAATTACTAATGCCAAATAGCCAAAAGGGGTCACAATTAGAGGGGATTAAAGAGACTCAGAAGTTTTAGGTCATTCATTGATGAATGAAAGTCTTGACTGATGTTTCAGACAAGCAAGTTAATGACCAAGAAGAAGAGGTTTAGGGGGCTGTCCATCCTTGTGAGTTGCAACGGCCTTTAACTGGTTATACTTCAGACCAACAAAATACTCTTTATTTCCAGTCTTAGATCCCACACCACTCTGCATGCAATAAATATGCACCCAAGATAAGAAAGAAGTCGGGTGGAGATATTTTAGAAAATTTTATGAAGGTGCATACCTTTTTTACTTCTAACATTTTCGTAATCCTCTTTGTCTTCCAGCAAGTCTCGCTATTTACTTTATCGAGGCATTTTCATCATTATGCATAGGAGTGCACACTTAACCAGCTTCGGTATACAAAATGGGCAATTAAAGATTGTCTTTCAACAAGTCTAGCTATTTACTTTATCATTATCATGCATTTTCATCATTATGCACAGGACTGCACACTTAACCAGCTTCGGTATACAAAATGGGCAATTAAAGATCCCCTTTTAGTTGTATGCTTTTGTGCAATTTTTCTTTGTTCTCTTAAATATTTTATCCTACTGCTTAGAAGAGTTAAAGCTCCCACCCAACTCCTTATCTTCATAGGGTACAAGCTATGTCACATGGGTGCGGGTATGATACATGTATGAGTACCGCGATATGGGTACAAACACAACAATTGGAAAAATTTTGGATATGTGGATAGAGTAAATTTTATATTCTAAAAAATGATAAAATAAAAAAACATTAAATTAATAGTTCACTCTTACAATTGTAAGAAAGTTTGTTTTATCACAAAAGTGCTAAGTATTTGAAAAAATTGTTCATGGAAATAATTAGATGCATCACAAAAAAATGATAGAATGAAAAAAAATTAAATTAATAGTTTATCTTTTGGCGTGTCCTGTATCCAGATATACGTGTCCGCGTATTGGATATGGGTATGTAGGCTAAACCCACGTATCCATGTGACAGAGGGTACAAGGCATGCTTTGGTGCCTTGAGGTGTCGCCCCATTGTGCTTCAACTTGTGTGTCGGTGACCCATGCACAAAGTGTTGATGTCCTAAACATTTGAAACTGAAACTAGCTCTCGCCCCAACCTTTGCACCAACCTTTTCTAGGACCTTGTGTAACTATGTTGTTCTCTCGAAAAGCAGAAGTAAGAGCAGCATGTGTTGGACTCCTGAAGCAGATTCCTAAAGCACTTAATAAGGTTGTTCTTTGGATGAAGGACCACGGGCAAGCACCTTACTGTTGACTGTTTAGGCCATGCATTGCTTCTGGCGACACCATCACATTCTTGATTGATAGTCTTAGTTGCAACTATATGACTTTCACAGATCCAAGAACTAGAGTTGCTAAAAGAAGAGCTCTGCTCCAAAGGTACTACTTCCAAGTCAAACTCTTTTAAGCAAGCCGAACATAAGAGAAGATGGTGGAAATCAGAACTTTAGCAATTATAGTCTACAAATAATGAGAGAACACACCCAAGATCCTTCAATCCTACGAATCTCCAATAACAAGGAGTGCACATTTAAAGAGCCTTCATCTCATGACAAAGGCGTCGTTCAAAAACCACCAAATCTCTGTAGCCATGGCTTGTCAATGTCGCGAGCTTCCTTGGCATCTAGCGAATGGACAATGAATCAATGATCAAGTCCTTGAAAAATATTCGAACCTCCCCAAAATGCTAACACAATGAAGCCAACCATAGGCTTCACCTTTCTACACCAAAAAGGACGGTATGAGCTTGCATTTTGGGCCCAGGAAACATCTTATGCAACCAGGAGTGCACAAGTATGTTTATAACATCAAATTTTATGAACATCTTATGCAACAACCTCTCCAATACAATTATTTTTATGCCCAGGAAACAAAAAGAAGATTTCGTAGGATTCTCTTAAAACTATTAATGCACTCAAAAAACCCAATTTACCTCTTGGAAGTATTCCCAAGAAGAGTCATGATAGTCAAGTATTGAAGATGGTCTGGATCGAAGCAGGTTATGTGTTTCGTTCATAAGGGTCCATTTGGTAATAAAACAATCTCTAGTTGTTTCATGAATATATTAAAAAGTTATGGTAAAATTGACACTAATTTTTTGGGACATATTCATGGAACAATTACAAACTGCTCTCTTTACCAGAGTCCCAAAAAATCGTCTAAAATAAATACAATCTCCCCGAGAAATTGTAATAAGGACAAAAAAAAGAAAAGTAAAAAGATATCACTTTTCTACAAAGACTAAAACGAGACAACCAAAGGGTCTTGCGAGGGGTAGTCCGTTTGTCCTCAAACTAAATCCAGTGTTTAAATGGACAGCCGAATTTGCCGATATGTTAAGAACTGGCTTTCAAACTAGCAACCAATTCCAAATACAAAGACGAGGATATTCATTTGAAACGTACCAAATCTCAGTTAGATGGAATAACATTTCCTAAATTTGAACCCCATCAGAAGTTTTTTTTTTTTTCCCCAATATCCGACTTCTTGAAGTAGTTCTATCGCATATGCAATCTGAATCCGATCAAATTGATATCCGGTCCCCATGCTCTGGGCTTTTAGAGCATTGAAACTCTTTTTTTTTTTTTGTGTTACTGGCTACCTTAATATTTCGTACAAGAGATCAAGTTGCATTCTCCTTATAAATTGATATCCCCATGATCTGGGCTTTTAGAGCATTGAAACTCTTTTTTTTTTGGGTTACTTGCTACCTTGATATTTCGTACAAGAGATCAAGTTGCATTCTCCTTATCGGCTTTGGACTCATGAGAATCAAACTTTGTTGCATAACGTTCTTCTATAACATGCTTAATATACTATGGAGAAAATAACATTATCCATGATAGCCATATCTGGGTCCATATAGCATTTCGGGCTGTCAGTCGGGTACCTGGTAGGGACGGACCCTCGTCGGCCTCGTCCCTCGTCGGGCTCCTAGGCTGGCCCATAACAGATCCCCACCTTTCGGCCCAACTGTGTGGCGGGTGAACCCAACCCTACACAGTGAACCCAACCCTGACCTGGGTCATCTGCACATTCGATTGGCCAGTCCTTGGCTACTATCGAAGGTTATAATAATTGTATATTGCAGACCAACACTAAATATATAGTCATCAAATTTTCAGTTAACCATGAAAAGCCATTCAAATCTTGTGAGGCTGCACCATATAACTGGACCCATGTTCACCTAAATTTCAACATGAACAAGGTTTTCAACAATGGGTTCCATGTGGTATATACCACATGGAAACCCCACCTGCATCCGCCCCTATTGCAGACACTATTTATAAAATTGATGTTGGTAAAATTGCTTTGAATTTGAAATGATTTAAATAATGTCGAGAGTTGACACAATGGTTGGGGCAGTTTGGCAGGCAGCCAGTTCACATTTCTAATTACATCAACAACTTGTATTGCAAAAGGAAGCACTAAGAGGTGGCATCTCGAAACACCAAAAGTAGAAACTGTATCTCGTCTTAACAAAAGGTTAGGTGGAAACTTTAGCTCTTTTCTAAGTTGTTTCTCACCTAAAAATTTTACCGATGTCAAATGGACTAGATGCACCGATTCGGGTACATACCGTTCTTTTTCTTATTAATTCGTAATGTACATTTTTGTTATTATTTAATCATGTTTCAGTTAATCAAATCTGATAAATCCATGTCCATTTCGTTTTCAATTTCTTCAACAATCTTTTCATCTTTGAAAAAAAAAAAAAAACAGATCCATAAACTGATTTCGACAATCCCGAGCAGTCCATGGTTAGGCAGACTCCTACCAGATCATATCAACTGAGAACCGCGCCAACCTTCACCATTCAACTTTCTATCTTCCTTAATCTGTTCAACCTCCCAACCAAGCGGAGGGAACTCTTGTTTGTGACGATTTCTATTTATTTATGAACTCACATGATTTGAAACTGCCAACTGAACCCAACTATGCGTTTGTTCAGCCCGGGTAGCCGATATTAAAAGACCGTGATCTGACAATCCCAGTTCATTCACGTCGTAGCCCGCCCGACTAGTGTTGCTGCCGTTAAATTTAACAGAGACGAAAAGACCTTCATCTGACACAAACTCCAGTGCATTGACATTATGGGAAAAAGATAAGATATGGGCAGCAACCAAACACGCACAGAGACACATAAATATGCAATTTTCAAACGAATGATTTATGAATTTGAAGAGGCCTGCAACTGTAGATTTGAAAGCTTGAAACGCCAGTTGCAGAAAGGAACAAAAGAGGTTAATAAATGGTCAAAGAAGAGATGAAACAGTGCATAGGAAATCACGCCAGGGCCCAGGCGTGGCCACTTTCAGAATGCCAAAATCTGTGCTGTTAATTTTTCAATGACCAACTAGCAGAGATGCTAATGATAGAATCACGACCCTGGCCGCGTTCCCACTCGATGTGCCCGAAGAGGTACCAAGACTTCCTTCATGTGGCCATGTTGGTCACGTGCAGATGCGAATGCATGCGTCCCTGACTCTGCTCCCCTGCGCCCTTTCCTCTAAACATCTTTCTCGGTCTAACCCTCCACTGCCCATATGGATCAATCATGGCTTCTCGGCAGCAGATTTGGTTAATTATTATTAAACCTCTTCGTTATTGGAGACCTTCAAGTTGAAGACAGTGTTGTAAGAAGAATCAATTTGAAAATCAAATCAGGAGCAATTCAGCTTCACATGTGAATCAGCAAAAAGCACTAAAATAAGAGCTCTCTTGAAAATACTTCAAAAACTGACTGGCAGTTTCGAAGCATTTCGATCCTGATAATGCAAGGGCTTAAGAATTTGATACTCAAGGATGTTTCCCTGCTGTCCTGCCTAAATTGAGACACGAGAAGAGAAAAAATTTCTGTGGTAGGCAAGAAATGAGCGTCTCAGGAATATAATTTCACAACCAAACAAGATTTGATAGTTTCCAGACAGCTGCGCCCGTTTGGCACAACATGATATATATCGAACGTCGTGAGTTCACAAACGTAGTGACACTTTTGACTAGGGTATCAAGCAATTTCCTCAACGAAGAAACTTTGTCTTCGAGACAAATGGGGTATTGCTAGCTGTTAGAGGCTGTCCTTTTGAAAAGATTTTAGACAATCTCCATTCCATCTAGAAAGGCCTCTGCACCTAGTGCAGATCAAATCTAAAAGATTTCCCTTTTCTACAACTTGTCACTCGGGAAAGAAACTAAACACATCACTACCCAGAAGATTGAGACAAACGCTTGAATATTGCTGGAGATTGAAAAACGAGATATTGTCCCTGCTACAAACTAAATTTAATGAGTAAACACATGGGTTTCTCTTGAAAGTGGGGATGGGTTTCTAGCTATAAATCAGAAAGGCAGACAAGTGACTGCGATTATTATTATTTTTTTTTCAAAATTTCTCTTTAACGTAATATCAGCGAGAGAGATCTTGAGGGCCCTTCATCGTTGGGTTACGAGGCCAAGAAAATGTTGTCCTTGTGGCTACTGTTTTATTTCAAGAAGTAGTGAAGGATACAGTGTTGCCTAGGCCCTATGGTTTTCAAGGGAGTTCCTTTTCACCATCTTTTGGACCTTGTTCTTAGTGGTTTCCATGATGTTCTTGCTTGTTTTCTCTCTTAGGGATATGTGCCCAAGGAAGATAAACATGACTTATACAACCCTATTCATAAACATGAGTTATAAATGAGAAGGGCTTCTAATTTAAATCAGTTTCGAAGAATCAATCTCTCTAATTTTGTTTGTAAAGCTATTACCAAACTCATGGTAAGGAGAACGACTTCCATTCTTTGAAAGATTATTAGTGGCAGGCTACGTTCATTTCTGAAGGGTTGAAGCAATTATCTTGCTCGCCTAAAGGATCCATTGATTTCATGGCTCCTTGATAGCTCCTTGTTGTAAAAGTAAAGTACAGTAACGACAAGAGAAGTAAAACAGGAAACTCAATATGTAAAAGACAAACATTAAAAGAGAAACATTTTTTTTCTTTAACAGTTCAACAAGTAAGTTTGTCGCCCAAACTTAATATATACAAACTGAATATAAGTATACAATGGATCCCAAAACAATATATAATTCAAAATCACAAATCAACTAGACTAAGCTGACAAAGGACTATATGCGCATCATGATTGTCCCTTCGTGCGCCTTGGGGATCTATTCAAAGGCGCCTCGTCTCTACTGTGCTCCAAATCTGTAGGGGATTTCACTACTGAGGCCTCATGGTTTGCACTGAAACACGAAGGTGGGACATGAGGCGTGAATCTAGAGTCAGGTACATGATGGGTTTGGTCCTGCTCTGCATCATTCTCCCCTAGGTAGAAAGAAGTCGTCTTCGACGAAACATTGTCACCAAGGTAGGAAAACAAATCATCGACATTGAAGATTGGTGAAATTTGCCAATCCTCGAGAAGCTCAAGGAGATACAATTTTTTTTCTTTAGACTTAACTTGCTATATAAGACATTGTTCAGGGCGTAGGTAAACCCAGATTCATTGACCTGCTTCAAAGTTGACATATTGATGACTTCGATCAACATGAGACTTGTAGTTTTCATAGCTCTTCTGGAGCTTCTGTTTAACCTACCTATGGATACAACACATATACTCAATAACATCATTTCTCCAACACTGGGTACCGGGGATAAATTGACAACATGGTTCGAGACCGACCATGCACCACCTAAAAAAGAGTCTTCCCAGTGAACCAGTTGACTGAATTGTTGTATGAAAACTCAACTTCTAAGTCCTAGGTTTTTGGTATTCTGCCCTACAAGACACCTAATTAAGTTTTCTAGAGTTCGATTGACTACCTCGGTTTGGCCATCGGTCTGTGGGTGGTAATCGCTATTGAACCGAAGTTTAGTTTTTAGCAGAGATCATAGTGAACATCAGAAATGACTCAAAAACCTTGTATATCTGATATGATTGAACGAGGAAGATAATGAGATTGCATATCTTTGAAATAGTATGATGAACCAGTGACACATCTGTTGTTCGCTTGCAAGGAACAAAAATGGCCATTTTTGAAAACCTGTTTACAACCACCATGATTGAGTCCACTCCACGAACTGTTTTGGGAAGTCCAACAATGAAGTCCATAGAAACATGCTACCATGGCTGATTCAGAATGGGTAGGAGAGTATACAACCCACTGTTCTAACTATGTCCTTTTGCAATTTGACAAGTACGATAACATTGAATAAACTTAGCAATATCTTTCCTCATCTTGAGCCAATAGTAGCGTTCATCCACCAATGAATATGTCTTGTCCTGACCAAAGTGTCCCGACATCTTGTCACCATGAAGCTTTCCGATAAGCTGCAATTTTAATGAGCAATGAAGAATATACAACTTATTTCCTGAGAAGAGGTAGCCATTATGAATGGAAAATTTGGAGCATATACGAGAACACTCGGCCCAAATTTGACTGAAATATAGATCAATTTGATACATGTCTTTACATATTTCAAATCCAACCACTTCTATAGACATGGACAATAGAAGGTTGTTCTTTCTGCTGAGGACATTACAATTTTGTTAAGCTTTTCTGAATGATGATGAATGGACAAAGAATATTCTTGCAAGAAATTGACCCACTTGATATGACAAACACTCATTTTCTTTTGGCTATGAAGATACTTAGGTGTTTCATGATTAGTGTACAGAACAAATTCTTTGTAGATCAAATAATGCCACCAATACTGAAGAGCTCACAGAACAGAACAAAACTCCAAGTCATAGGTAGAATACTGATATTTTGCTCATTTAATTTATTGTTAAAGAAGGTGAACCTCTGTGAGATCACTGAGCACAACTCCAATTCTAACCTTGGAAGCATCACATTCTACATCAATGACCCTAAAGAAGTCTGGCAAAGCTAGTACTGAAGCATGAGTCAAATGACCTTCGATAGTTGAAAATGTATTCTCAACCGTTGGAGTTTACCTAAAATTGTCACACTTGAGACATTCTAGTAATAGGAGCCATGATGGTGCTAAAAAGTTGGACGAACCTTCGGTAGAAAGTGACTAGACCATGAAAACTCTTGGCATCACATATTGTTTTTTGAGTTGGCCAATCCACGATAGCTTGCACCTTACATGGGTGAGCTTATACTCCCTTTAGGAAACACACACACCTCATCTAGGTAGTGTGGTCCCATAAAATTTTTTATCAAACACTGTTAGGTAACATGAACCTCTTCCCCCATCTTAAACCAAACTATCTTATAAGGTTGAGTGTGTTTCCCAGGTTTCAAACCCAAAGTGGAAGTTGTACCTTGCGAAACAGAGTTCTCCCACACACCACTGTTAATGATCACATCACAAATATACCCCTCACAGTTGCATCGAGTCCTAAAAATGTTACTTCGCAACTATGAAGAATCTGATTTTTCCGTAGGTGTAGTCATAACGTGACAAATCGAGAAAAGGTTGTTTATGTCATCACCATCAAAATGTATGACGTCAACCTGATCAGAACTCATGCCAAATGGGCCACTCGAGCTATGGTCTTCGTTTTCGTCAGATTCTAGTGGTTCTTCTATAGTCTGTGCTAAATGAGTTTTCTTTTGTGAATTTGGATATTTCCAACCTACGTGACCTAACTCATGACATCTGAAACAATGGATGGGTTGGTCAGTACTATGAGTTTTAGACTGGGTGTTATGAGCTGGACTAAAAACACTCGCCTTTACCTGGGGAAGGCAACACATGATTAAACTCAACAGGCTTCTAGGAGCTAGCCCCCCTAGTTGGAGGTGTCACCTCTTGATACTTGGGTTTCATGCTTATGTTTCAATTTTTCTTTTATGTTCATTGCATAACTACTTGCTTGATCTAGAATATCTACTGTGGTACAATTAAATTCATCAGAAATGCGATATAGGTTTCCAGTTCATCCATTTTTCTTGTTGTAGCAGCAAAATCTTGCTTCATACGAGTCATGTCAAGCTCATACTTTGCTAAAATTTGTTGTATGTGTTCTTCCATGTTTTCTAGTTGTTCTTTTGTTGTTGCAGTATCACTTTATTTTTCTATAGATGCTTCACTGTTTTCTGTAGTTTCTTTCCTCTGTAAATTCTTTTACTTTTTCTTTGTTCCTTGCTACCATTAATTTGATGAGATGAAAATGGAAGTGTCAGTGGAATTTCTGCATTGCTCTGATACCAGTTCATGCAAGCTCTGCTTGCAAAAATGACGATTCAGAACCTTCTTACTGCTACTACTTGTTGTAAAAGTTAAGTACAGTAATGAGAAGTAAACCAGGAAGCTCAATGTGCAAAAGACAAAATCATTAAAGGAGAAACCTTTTCTTTCTTCAACAATTCAACTAAAAACAAATAAGTTTGTCACCCATTTATATGGACAAATGAAAGTATCAGGTCAAGTCTTAGCACATAACCTGGTTCTGAATGGATCCAAACATATACAAACTGAATATAAGAACAAAATGGATACCAAAACAATATATAATCCAAAATCATAAATCAAGTAGACTAAGCCGATAAAGGACTATATGTGCACCATGGCTGTCCCTTCATGCACCTTGAGGACCTACGGAGAGGTGTCTCATCTCGACTGTGCTCCAAATCTGTAGTGGATTTACTATTAAGGTCTCATGGTCTTCACTCAAACGGAAAGGTGGGTCATGAGGCATGAAACTAGAGCCAGGTACATGACGGCTCTGGTCCTGCTCTGCATCAATTGTAAACACCCTATTTAGAATTTTTTGGAGGAGATAGCCTAAATAAGTTCTCCTTTATTATATTTACAATGGGTGCCATGAATCCAGTTGACTACTGGCCTGCAACTTTCACTACCCCCTTTAGCTACTTGGGACTTCAGTCTTCTTGGTGTGTCGGCAAGCTACACATGACTATTGTGCCCATCTACTACATTCATTTGGAAAGAAGTTTGATGGTTGGAATGAACTTCATTTTATGCTTTGCAGGTGGATTGATTTTCACCAAATTAGTCCTAGCATCTCTTCTCACTTATTAATGTTGGCGGCCTTCCTTTGTCTGCAAGCTCCTATTAATGTCATGGAGTGCATAATAAGAGATTAATTTCTTTTGGTAGATAGTTCGTTCTAAGAGGCAATTTCACTATATTGGATCATGGATGAGACAGTGGTCATCCTAGAGAAGGGTGTGATTTGGGCCTTTGGAATTTGAGTGAAATAAACATTGCCCTTCACGCTAAGCAAAAATAGCCCATTGTATCAAACAAGAACTCTCCCTGGAGTTTGATGGTTCACCTCAAACCATTCTCGTTCCTTATTTGACGTAGGGAATTGAAGCAGCGGAAATTTTGTTCGTTTTTCTTCATGTTGGAAATGAGTTAGATTTATAGAAAAAACAACCAAGCAGGTTTCGTTTTGGAACTTCAGATTGTGTGTTTCGCTCTTTGCAAGGTGAGGAATAAGGCTATCTTTCATGATTGACCATCCGTTAGAAATGAGCCTGTCATCGTTCAATATTGTATATGTTGCTAACCATGTTAGAAAACTTAATAAATCTTCTAAGTTCTAATCATCCTTCAGTGATGAAGTTGGAAGCTTACTGTCAGTGTAAAAAATCTCCACCTCCATAGGGCTGGATTAAATCCAACTCTTTCAATAAATTTGAATAGGAGTGGATTGCCCTACATTGTCAAATAATTAGGAAGCCGACTGAATTAAGTATGGTTAAGCACGTACAACATTATTAGGTACAATTGAAGAGAATGATACAAACAAGTTGAAAATCATTTTCTTTTTTAAGGTATTGTAGTCATTTTCAACCTAAGTCAGTGATGTAACGGTACTGAAAATTAAGTTATTTCTTTTATTATCGTGGACTTTTTAGTTATTGTTGAATCTTTAGGTGCATCTTGGAAAGTTGTGCTTTCCTTTAAAAGGAAATAATTTAAGAACCTCAGCGAAGCAAGCCTCAAGTGATTCTGGAACACGATGCCAGGCAACAATTAACATGACAAAGCTTATTGTACAAAACCACACGCTTAAGTCCCAAAGCAAGACAGAACCTTGGAGTATTCACTGGCTTATGAGCTTGACGGTTTTACACTGAAAGTGGTTTTTCCTAAGTAAACATTAAAAGAAAAAGTCTCCGCCTCGAATCATGTCGTGTCCGCAACATTTGTCATGTCTTACAGCACATCACTAAACAAAGAGACGTTCTTCCATGTAATTCTCTTAGTTGCTGCTGGAAGGACCAATATTTCCACCCCCAGCTGTGGAGAAGATTGTCGCCATCTTTAACGTTGTTGTCATCCACTGTGGGCGTATGGTGAAAGACAAGAACAAGAATCCTTCATCGCGTTTTCCAATTCACTGCCCTTTATTTTCTAGTTTACGATTGTTCATCATTTGAAAACAAATGAAATAAGCTAAAGAGAACGTCGGATCTGGTAGGGAGGCTTAGTCATTTTTCTCTAATCTAGATTTGAGTTTGGCAGACAACCATATTAATATATTTGGCCATCTTAAAATCAGAGTTGCTTGCATTATCCTTCCCGCATAATTATCAAATCTAGGAGGTGTTTGATTGCTCCTAATATAATATGAAATCATCAGAGTATGAGAGCCATGAATTTAAGATCAGACCCTCCACTCCGATCTTAAATAATCATAACTGTGTCAACATCAAAAAATACAACAAGGATTTTAGATTTGACCTAAGATAATCAGTTTAGCGATCGATGGAGTTTAGCACGAATCTTTTGCTGCATCAGCAAAAATATGTCACATCATATTCACATCAGATCTGTAGGTTTCAAATGTGAAGTGATGAAATATGAAATAATCCCTTAATTTACAGAGTTAGCAAGACTTCCACGCATGCACTAGATTAGGGTTGGACTGAAAGCCAACCTTCCGGTTGGAAAAAGGCAGGAATTCAATATACATCCAGATTAAGCATCGGCTGGCATGATTTCAGTCGAGACCGTTTCCCTCAGTTTGGCCAATGTGAAAATCAGAGCTGATCAAAGGTTTTTTACTAAAGGATAGACGAAACTAGTTAGTATGATATACGTAGACCAAAATTTTGAAATAATTTAACTTGCAAAATATATAAGAATAATAAATATAAGCTGAACAAAGAGACCCGGCTAAGTTGGCCCAAATATCATTTGAGAATGGGCTCAATATGTCCCTTGATTTTGTCATCATGCCGCTTCCAAAGTGGTGTAATTAGTACCATCGTTCCAATCTTTGATCATATGTTCCAACCAAATCCACCAAAGCAAGAAACCAGGTTTTTGGAGTGTTTGGGTGCCATCAAAACTGGGTTTGAAAAGAACTCGATTTTGACAAAACCTGGTCTTGTAGAAGGGAGTGAAAATTCTGGACCCCTTTAGGATATTCAAAAAAGAGGTTTTGGATGTGTCACTTGAACAAAAAGGAAAAAAAAGTTTGTAAAACTCCTAAAAACAATTGGTCCCCATAAAACCTAGTTTTTATAAGATTGGGTTAATGAAAAGTGTCATCTAGAGGTTTTTTTTTTTTTTTTTTTTTTTTCAAACTTAGTTTTGATGTCAATGAACACACCGAAAACACCGTGTTCAAAGTAAAATGATGGGAGCGTTTGGATGGCACCCTCATCTAATCCAAGAACACACTTTCTTTGTTTATGTTATAAACTTAAAATCCAGTTTTCTTATGAATGACTTAGCGGGGTCAGGTTTTTCACTCTCTTTTACAAAACCTGGTTTTGTCAAAACTGACTTTCCTTGAAACCCAGTTTTGATCGTAAAAACCTGGTTTTGGAGAGTCATCCGAACGCCCCCAACATTTTGGAGCATCATGCAAACCCCTCCTTACAGATTTCTACGATAGAAAGAGGAATGGAAAAGAAATAAAAAGAGAGAAGGAGACCTTGGGCGGAGCGATTGGAGAAGTGTTGAACCACATGAAATCAGTATGTTTTCTTCTTCATTTTCTTCTTTAATTTCTCCTCTTGGTGTCTTAAGTGAAAGAGAGAAGGGGGCTCGTTCCTAACAAAGGAACAAGATGATGTGGAAAGGTGTTGAGATCGAGGCCCAGTAGAACTGGAATTCCAAGCTCTTTGAGCCACTTGCATATATATATATATATATATATATATATATATATATATATATATATATATATATATATATATATATCAAAATGTCGAAGATTGAGAGCTAGAAATGGAAGAAGTAAGCGGACGGTACGTGGATCCCACCACCGAAGAAGGGAACATAGAAAAAGCGAGGCACTACAGGATGTTCCCTGAGTGCGCCCGCATTGGTAAAAAAAGGGCCACTTTTTAGGTGTAGTGCTAGTGCCTCCCCCCCAAATAAGAATAAGAAAAAAACAAAGGAAAAGAAACATTCATTTCAAATGCCAAGGACGCTGCATCTTCATCTCTCTAGATTCTTCCGCTTGGCTGTCTCTCAAAGGCGCCGTCAGACGTTGCTCCAGTCCATGAATATTGGGGGCAGGGTCTTTCTAGGGGATGACATCCTCCCGGCTCTGAGCGCTCATTTCCGAGACTTTTACTCTAAACCTCTTCGTTTCCGTGCCACGCTGCCGGATTTTCACCTCTCCCCTCTCTCTGTCTCTTGTGCGATCTCTCTTGAGCGGCCCTTC